>ML804545.1:42571-57562 GCA_009831015.1 Picea engelmannii | reverse complement strand
TTGTACTTGAACATTTAAGTGGGGTAAAAGGAGGTTGCCCCCTCGAAGAGGCTTATTATCTGATATTATCTCTTTTTCAAGGCGTTGAGTACTTTTCTTGAAGTTTTTCTATGCTATATTGATGTTTGGTTCTTAACAACTTCAAATTCGACCAATTCTAGGTCTGAATTTTCTAGAACAAATATTAAAACAATAATATCTCATCACTTGGCCAAATTTCTCCATTTTATCATGAATTTAACAACAGCAATTGGGGCTTTTCTCCAATTCTTCTTAGTTGTTGTTACTTTTTACCATGGACACTCTACAAACTTAAATTTGGCCACTTCGAAATAAATCCTTTGTGACATTTCACTTCAACTCAACTTTCTTGGTCAATCTAGGCTCAGTGTTGAAAAATGAAGCTTTGATACCATATTGTAACATCCCCTTCCATCCATGCCGAGTCACGCTACGCTAGAGAACTCTTATTCTTCTCTCCGTGGAACATACTATAACATACCCAACATCCAAATGAGCTATGCCACATAAATTTTTTGAACTTCATGCAATTAAAATATATACACAAAGAGCTCTTGCAGAAACATATATATAAAATGTAAGCCAACAATACATCTTTAAATGCACGAATTATCATGGAAATAACAGTAAATGTATACATGTAGCATATGTAGGCAATACCCATAAATATAAACATAGTTATAAATCATACACAAGATAAATACATAATAATAAACACGTAAATAATAATGCAGCATGTAAATTTATCACACATTGACACTTATCTTGGTAAGAATGTCACCAACAGTGTGTAGACCTTCTACGAACCTCCCAACCTTAGACCACATTGTTCATCACTCTCAACAGTGAGTCACCCCCGAGTTGGGACTAAACTCGACCCGGGTAAAGGGATTCCTAACCAGGCTATAGGCTCATAGGAAACAGGAAAAACTCCCTCACAGGTGCCAAATAAAACTAACAACCTACAGTCCCTCATTGCCCACATGCCTGTGCCACTCTAGTAAGTGTGCCCCTTCTCTTCTCAATAGTCCTTCGGCTACCCCACTTCCTTTCTGGGCTTCAACAACAAGCCAGACAGGAAGTCTTTGAGCACTGTAGTTGCAGATCAACACTTTTAGGAAATCAATTCCCAACAATTATCTCACCTAGAGAGAAATTTCTCAAGGGCCTAACAACCCCTCCTCTTCAATATCCCGCGAGCCTGAAACCCACTACTTCAGTCTAGCTTCCCAGGATAACCAACTACACGAACACAAAATGGCTATGGATACGGTTCAAGTACAATGACAGGAAAGTATGGAGGATATCTCACTGCATGAGTGAAAGATCATGGTATGGATGAATGGATCACTGAGTGATGGATGAATCCCGCAGAGAATGATGGAAAGAATGATTGAAAAAGATGGGAAAATGAATTAAGTCCCAACAATATGTATGCATGTCCCCAACTTGACACTTGTCATGTTGGGAGCTACTTTGGTCCACTTGTCCCCAACTTTAGAACTTAGGATAAAACAATTATCCATACTTTATGATTTAATTAATATTAATATAATATTCCTTTTTGGCTTAAGATCCTTGGCTTATCTCTTTTCCATAACTTTTAGCCCTCCCTTTCCCTAACTAGGGGAGTTTAGTCCCCCATACTCTTTTATCATGGTTGGTCTACGTGCAACGATGTATTTTATATTAATTATGAGACATATAAAAAAATAGGCGCACTGGCCTTTAACATCTAGGCTCTCCGGCCTAATCAAAACATAAGCATCCTAGCTTATAATTATTGGCTCACCAGCCTATAAAACAAAGCATATACACAAAAGGCTCCCTGGCCTCAAAAGCGCACGTACTCAAGTTGTTGCGCACGATATCCAGGAATGTGCACACTTCATCATTTTACTATGCAGTACAAGTGCGCACTATTGCATGAATTGTGCATACAAAATGATATCAAAAATCTCACCAGCTTAAGTACATTTTCATTTACATTACAATTGGGTTCGGCCTAGGGATATTACACTACCTAGCTTACTACGCGGTCTATTCTTGCACACCTACTTGTGGAGAATTCATGTAATCACTACTGCCAATTATCCAACCCTATATTTGATTCTGACACACATGACATGATACTTCACCAAATGAGTACCCCATATGCAGTTGGATTCACATAATCATCTTATTGCACGGTGGTTCTGTATAACTAGTTAATTTCCTCCAGGTCTAAACAAGTGGGTCCTACAAACCTTTCTCCTTCTGATGGATCTAATGTCGCAATGAATCTGTACTTTCCTGACTCGAAAGTCATATTCCTCATCTTTAGATTGATTATGGCATGATTATAAAATTTCCAATCCAAGCCAGGCAATGCTAGATAAGGTGTTGTTCCATCCATTATTTCTACCGACTTTAGTGCACACTCCATCCAGATCTACTGCCACACCTTTTAGCCTTGCAATTGGAGGAACCCTGTGTTGATTTTCTAGTTTTAGCTGAATAGATGAATATCCTAATGTGGGATCTCCCATTCAATTCCATTTCTTCTTGGGTAGCACATTCACCTCAGAGCCTAAATCTAGTATAATGTCCCCCATATTGAAATCTCCAATGTTATCATTTAATCTGAATTCCCTACTTGTCCTCCTTCTTGTATGAAGATGATTGACAGTTTTCTGTTCTAACTTCATCTCTACCTTTGTGTTACATATTTCTAGCATATTTTGAAAAAATTTAACAAATGAATGGTAATTTAATAGCTTAACATAGGATTGCGGAAAAGCCTTTGTGGTACTTACTTGTCCTAGAGGTTGTGCTTCATTAGTCTGATCCAACGATGAAGAAATCTCGTACATTGGTATGTCTTGAGTATGTTGCGCAGTTGATGTAGATGCAATGTCTAGCTTCAAGAATTCTTTTCTGGCTTGCTTGAATAACCCCTTTTCGTTCTGTGCATCAAATTGCTTCTCTGGTTCAACATTCTTCTTCACCCATTAGTGTTGTCCTAGATCTTGTCTTAATGCATCATTTTCTGTCTTAGCTCCTTCACGTGTAACTATGTTGATATTTCTTCCATCATCCCTTACTTCTGTAGAAATTCATTGAACATTCTAATTGTTCGGATTTTTCTTTTCCTAGATCTTCCTCAATAGTGTCGGACAATATTCTATGTCATGGGTGGATGCACAACAATACATACATGTCACAGGTGGAAGTGGACATTATCTTGCATAGTGTACTACTTTTTGATAGTTATGGCATACCAATGGTCCTCTGCCTCTTCCAAATCCTCCTCTACCTTGTCCTCCACCTCTATATCCATCTCGATATTTTCACGGTGTGTTGTACTAGGGTTCATGGTTATACTGCGCGGGATTATACTGTGGTTTCATGGTATTGTATTACAGCTGCACATGGTTATATTATTTTGGAACAATGTTATATGGGGATGGTACTTGGTTAAAATGTGGTGCATATTGTCCTCTCATCATCTCCACCTGCACCCTATAGGTGTCTGATGTTCTTTCCCTCATCAACTCCATTGTCCTACAATCTTTGTCATCATGGCCTACCCACTTATAAAAGTTGCAATATGAACTCTTAGGTATTTTCTGGTATTTCTACATCATCAACCTATGATATGGATGATGCCCCTGCGTCTTACATATATCACACCATAGTCCTCCTGTCGACAATGGGTTTGGAAGTCCTGTTGCCATGTACTGTGCTAATGTTGGTAATTCGTTCTTGTGGTGTCCTTTTGTCCTATATGTGGTACACCAAACAACTTCTCTTTTGTCCTTACTCATGTTCTTGTTTAGTTGAAATGTTAGATTCTTCAAATTCTCCTTGAGCTCCTCTATTGCTAGATCTGTCTTCTGATATTGGTTTTCTTCCAGTTGTAGGGTTGCCTGCAGAGCCTCTACCTGGGTCTGAAACTTCTATTGTCTCAAGGGGAATTTCAAATGTGGTAGAAGTGAATTGACAAACATATGCTTTTGTTGCATGTCTTTCATGACATATTTGAGCTTTCCCTTCAATCGTTTGAATATCTAGTTAATTTCCCACATAGATTCTCTTGGTTTCTGTCTGATCTGTATCATCTCATTCATGTATTGATCCTCTGAGCTAGGCTTCTAGAATTCATTTATTAACAACTTCTTGATATCCAAAATCATTCTGGTTGTTCCTGGTGGATTGTTTATAGCTAAAATCATGTACCAATCCAGTGCACGGTCTCTTACCATGATGGCTAAATTCACAAGTTTAGTGTCCTCATTTGTGATCTGTTTTTCTTCAAAGATATTTTCACAAATGAAAAAGTGCTTCTCAGGGTCCTCTGATGCCTCTACCTTGAATTTTGGTAACCTGATGGTGGGATCATGTACTTCCATCCTGAATGTTGAACTACTACCTCCATGCGGTGTATATCCTTGACTAATTCTTCCTAAAATGGTTCCCCCAATTGTTTCTCCTTGTGTAGATATACTTCCTGCTACATTTCTTCCACTGAAATTCGGTTTTCTAAATGGTGGTGTTCTTTCTGGTGTATTAGTCACAAATGGGTTTATGGGTTCCACACTGACACTGGTATGGATAGGCGTTCTACCTCTGGTTTATTCTCTTGGACCTTTTGTCTTTCTTTCATATCTCATCCACAATATTTCCTCAATATTCTCCACAGCCCAGAGATCCTCTACCTCTTCTTCATCACTTTCCAAGCCTTCCCTCACAATTATGGATCTCTTCTTATTGTTTATCTTATATTGGTAGGGTACTCCACTACGCATTCTTCCCCTTTGTTGCCATGATATTCTTTATCTGGTATTCCTCCATCATGATTGGATCCAACGACTCCTCCTTCTTTCCTTTATCCATCTTTTCCTCCATTTTCCCGTCCCTTGTTAGTGCTTCCCCCCTTCCCTCATGCACGCAGTGAAGTTTAGTTGTCAGAGGCCATTGTAATTACACCTTTTTTATACAGTAACATCTTAATGGAAGTATATAGTGATATGATATACCTACCTTGAGGTCCCTTCAAGAACACTTGCTCTATTACATTGTAAGACTTCATAGTATCTACTGCAAGTTCTGTGATAAATCCTGCAACAATGTTGTCTGACCAAAAATCTACTGCATTCGTAAATTTATTGTCAACTTGTTGTAACTGTACTATCTCCATAGGATTCCACTGTAGCTTTCTGATTTGATTTGTAGGATGTTTTTCTTTCAACCTCAATATCCACTCCTGCAACACATGTGAGAAATCACAGAAAAATACTTCATGCGAGTTGCTTAATACGTACTTGTTTAGATATTTGTGGGTGTTAACCTCGGGTTTCTGTTATCTTTCTGTGAAAACTCTAGCTCCTTTGTTTTCAACCAGCTCTCCTTCTCTTCCTTTGTTGGGTTCCATGGTCTCAACATCCCCTTTTATATTCTCATTCTTTTAACATTTTGTCGCCAGATCTGACATTCTTTTTATGCTTCTTCATTAGATCTCATTCACTCAATCCCATTATGTTCCAACCGAAAAAAAAAAAAAAAACTATTTTTTGGATATTACTTTATCTACTATGATCTTACTTCACTGACCCAGGTTCATATTTGACAATATTACAACAAAATCCCTATAAAACTATTGCCCCCCTAGTAAACCAGAAGGCATCGCAATACATAGGGTGAACTGCGTAGTCTCACCCGAGATAACTCTATGGGTGGATGCAATACCCATATGCTTGCATCCTAGGAATGAGTGGGGATATGTGATTGTACCCTGTGACCTTATTTTACTTAGTCTAACATTCACATTATCATGATTAGTCTGTCATTCTACTCATGCATGTGAAATATCATATCTAACTAAGTCCTTCTTTGATTTATCTAACATTTAATCACTAACAACAAAGGAGAAGCATAACATTCAATCACATAACGCATGTTCTACCATGGTTAACCCCCTCTTGGGATACGTCCACAAAATATTTGCCTCTCAAGATCTTTGATTATGCTTCAACAATATATTGCGTCGTGCACACTTATAGTCTTGGATCTTACAATCTCAACAGGCTTCCTGATCCCTGTGAGGCTGACTAGATCACACCAGGCTCCTCATCCTGCTATCTAACCCTCAGGAGTGAGTTGCTCGACTCTCCTCTATCTCACCATATTACAAAATTTTACAATTCTTACAAGCTTTACAACCTCTAGACTCTCTTGGCCTCTAGCCTTCCTCTCTCTTTCTCTCCCTCTACCTCTCTAGACCTCCTAGGTACCACTTATACATATTCTTGGCTTATCATCCATTTCAATATCTTGCAAAAACCCTAACCCTAATGTAGTTAGTTTTCCCTTTAAATGCACACCTTTCATTCTTTCCTTGCATGTGTTGCCTTTCCTCCCAACTATATTTTCCCCACTTAGTGCTTTTCTCTCCAAAAATAGTCTTTTTCCCAAAATGGGTCTACGCCCAACAGGGTGTGTGGTTCTTCAACCACCAATCCTCTTTCATTTACTGATTTTCCTTGAAATTATGTCCGAGGGGGAAATATATTATGGTTTCCTCAGTCTTTACCTTAGTAGTATCATGGCTAGTACTTTCAAAGGATTCACCCACAATCAGTTCATTTTTTTTTATTAATCAATAATATTATTACAATATTTTCATGCCATTTCATGGAAATCATCAATCGAGATTAATTACACGTACTTAGGGTTTAGAGAGGGGGTGTTATAGTCCCCTCCCCCTTCAAATGAACATCATCCTCAGTGTTCTTTATTTCTAATAAATGTTATTCTTATTCTTGGTATGGTCTTTTCCCAAACTTTTGGCATTTAATGCATGCCTACTACCAATTCAAACAACAAGCATATTAATCCCAATTCCATATAAAAATATTTTATTTTTGTCCAAAAATTAAGAGGAAATATTCCTATTAGCACAATACGCATCTGTGTAATTTCATGGATCCACATCCAGTTGGTTGTCTTACTAATTGGAACCACTATTTCCTTGACATACCCACTGGGTGCATGATCCCATTCAATGGATGAAATTTTTTTAAAGACTCCACCAAGCCTTTCTTGTGAGCTATCGAGGTATCGACTTCCTTGTGATCACTCACCTTTCGGGCTCAGGCTCAAGCATCCCCTTCTCTACTATACAGTCCCTCGGGTGATCCATATTTCCTGCCTAGGATTTTGCACACAATACAAGTTTCAAAGACTTCATTGTATATTATAGTTGAAGCATCCTCCAAGCTTTCTCTGCCAAAAGTGCCCCTTCAACCTGTGTTACCACAACACAACATTCTCATGGAGATCATGACTTATCACAAAGTTCTCTTTCTATAACAATGGCCCTTTTTCATGCTTTCTTATTTGAAAGCCACCATCGGTCCTCCCTATACAAACCTCTTCATCTCACTTGTGTTCATATTCATACAAACATTTGTGAGATATTTTTATTAATTCAATCACAATTCTTTTCAAGTATGTTACCCACATATTTTAAATTTCACAATTTAATTTTATTTTCATATCTATTCCATATTGGAATCAGATTTCACAAGCATGAGATTTCCTTCTCATAACAATTTGGCTCTTTACAAACAACAAGCATTGGTATTCCTCATGGGCTTACAATATTTCCATTTCCAAGACCTTCCTTCCTGTAATTAAATCTTTACATAGCCAAACAAATTGTTGGTTTCTCATGCATATATGTATATATTCTCATCGCACATTTACAATAGCATTAACAAACAATCTTAATTTGTGCATTGTAACAGTTGCATCACATTTATAAAAAAAAATTAAAGGAAAAATCATTCCTTACATATACATCATTTCAGCATACCAAACTTTTCCAAATGAAATTTAGCATTAAATGAATTTAATTAATGTTCTAGTTCCCATGGCCACATTCTCACACCATGCACCCTTGCATTGATTTTAGATTATAATTTTTCATGTTAGATAGTATTTCCATGGTGTGTTGGGAATCAACCAACCTCTCCCACATGGATTCTCTATCCCTATTCATTATTACAGCAGGATCATCCCTCCTTCTTTGAGGTGATCTTAACCTCAAATAAGCATACCTGAAACTAAAAGTTTCAGATGAATGCATTCAAGCATTCTTTCTTCATTAGTAGCCAAGGTGCTAACATTTATGGCCACCTAATTTCTCCCTTTACCATTATTTAACTCTGGTAGAGTAATGGAAGATCCTCGTTCCATGATGTGCAATTCTATATATATGCACACTCTCTTACAACCTGCATCTTCCCAATGTAATATATCAATGTGCTTCTTATGAGTACCTTCAATCCTTCTTGATTGACATATGCATTCATGATACATATGTTCATGAAATTATTGCAAGGAATGTAACAATCCTTGGTTGCTCTGGGTTCTAGCCTCTATGATTGAGGTTCTTCTTCCTTAATCTTACCCTACTTAGGTATCAATGGCATGCAATGAACATTTAAATAATTTTGATATCATTAAAATAATAAAATACCTCAGAAGGGATTCTTACCCAATCCCTTCATGTCATATGCCACATGGGCATGAGCACTTTTATACATGTTCTAGCTTCCCACACTTTCTCTAACATTATCTCATCAATGGTTCTTGATGGGGACTCCTAAATCCCTTCAACATTCTTTTCTACCAACAATATTTTGTAATTATCCTCTACCCGAGGTTTCCCATCATTGGAAGTTGTCTTCCCCAACAACTCCAATATTTTCCTGCATATAACATGCATCATCTCATTCACAATCATATCAGTTTTAATATAAAATAATAATGCATGTTCATAGCATTTATATCAATAAAGCATTTTTAGATATGCCCCAACATATCTTTATGCACTCTATTAAGTTATTATCATTGTTCTCTCGAGTGTAAACATGAAAATATTTTAGTTGTCTTTATAATCATATAGCTATCAACATTCTCATGCCAAAACACTTACATGCATCCACATATCAATTTCACATCCCATAGAAACACCATAATAAACAAGAAAGGAGTCAAGGGACTCTTCCTTTTTTCCAACTCCTTCTCATAGCCTGGAATTTTCAGCCTAGCTGAATTAATTTCAACGATTCCCTACCTTCACACAACAGTGCTCAACCAAGCTCATTGAATCAAACATATTTTTCAACTTTGTTTGCCATTTAGCAACTGCACTTATTTTCACAACTTTTCTTTTAAAGCATACAACTCTGTCTCATTATTCAAAATTTGATAGTGAGAAAAGTATTATTCCTTTTCTCCTTCTTTTTCTTCTATAATTTATCCCTCCTAGGATCTTCCTTCTCTGTTTCTTGAGTAGTATCAATTAATTTTATATTGACTTTTCCTGGATAATAACCAACATACTTGCAACAACAAGATTTAGTTCACAATTTAATTATGACTTAGTGCATTATGCACATTTACCAAAAATTAGGTTGGTGAACATTCACTTGCATGCATTATATTTTAAAATGTAATCCATGATTCTTATGTAAATAGGCTTTGCATCCCCACTGTCTAATTCTCAACAGTTACTAAAGTTATGGATTTTTTCTCCAGACAGAGTCCTTACATGTCCTTACATAGTTCCTCCATAGGGGACTCCTTCCTCATGCAACTTTTTTTTGCACATCCATCTCTTATCTAAAATGATCTCCCCCTTCAGTTGACCTCATCTTTGTCATTTTAGATTGTTTCCCAATATTCCATAAGGAATATAAGCTTGGATTATTATTATGCATTTCATTTTTACGTTCAAACATGCATATTCATTTCATCAACTTGCATTCACATTATGCTTTCATGCACTTATACATATGCATCGATATACCATGTGTGTCCTATTGAGAACTCAACACACCCTAAAGGTCTTTGAGAGTTTTTCGTTTCTTTTTGGCTACCAATTTGTCATTTTTTGAATGGAGTCAGTTGTGTAGGGATCAATGCTTTTTCTATTTTTTTGTTTTATCATCGTTCACATTCATTTTGGTTTGAAGTTTGTTGAAAAATTTGACATTTTTCTCTAACTAAACATGGCATTAGAATAAGTTGCCCACAACATGAAATTCGTTTCATAAAGGGCCACGCGCTGATCGGCGATCCTGGCCTGCAAAAATGTTTTCTACAAATCGTCGGTGTACCGTCGGCATCGGCAAAAACCGAAAGGTAAACCGTCAACATAGGAAAAAAAAATATTCAATCGTTGATTGTAGATATATCATCGGCATCGCTGGAAAGGGAGAAAGGGAACAAGAACATATGTCAGAAGGAAAATCACCGACACCGAAAAGAAACGCTTCTCACGCTGAAGGGGTCAAATCAACCACCACATGTTTTGCCGCATAAATAGTATGTATATCTTAGGGATTATCCTTGTCATATTTTGATTTCCCCCATGTCATATCTATAATTCCACGTCAACACCTCCACATCGACACTATGCGATAGTTTGGGTCAGTATCAGAACTTTTTCCTAGAGGCACCAATGAAACAAAATAAAAAATAATCCGCCGATGTTGATGCACTCATTGACTACCAGTTGATTGATAGAACACCAAATTTTTGGTTTTAGATCGAATCTTCATCCATTGATACCAATGATCCTAGTTGATATGCATTGTACCTTTAACGATCTTGCTTATCTTGGATACCAATCATAATAGTTCTATTGAATTACGAAGAACGCACAGGTGATTTGAGGAGGCACCTCTAGCTAAGTGAAGGACGAGGTTATTGATTCATTAGACAATTAATAACTTCACATAAACGATAACATGACATTTCACACTGGTCAACCTTAAAATAAATTTTGAATTCACCGATGAACTGTAAAAGTAACACGCTCCTATGCCACCAACCTACATTGCATTTAATCCTAGGCATGATGTAGATTATGTTATGGATTGTATAATTCATACATGTACTCCTAAATTTAAGAATCGATGTGACAAGGTAGGTATATTTTAAATATGCAAAGTTTTTGCCCAAGAATAATATTCCATTTTAAAGTCACTGATCTCCCAAGCAGACGAAGGCGGAAGAGAGAGCATCAAAGAGGTAATAGGTCATTGTGAAACTTAAATTACTAGTAAGCCTGGGTTATTTCCTACGAGGAAGAGATAAGAATGATCTTTATTGTTTACATTTTTGATTGATTCGAATAACACTGGTCTCATTTGGCTTGCATCTTAATATTCCATTTTATGTAGGAAAATGCCTCCGCGAAATCCAACAACTGGGTGCTCACCAAGAATTCCCAAAATGAAAAAAGTGGAGCTCGACGAAGGGTTGGCACCGATGACCACAAGGGAACTTGATTTGATTTCAAAGACAGATTCAACTATCCAAAATTGCACTAAGAAACAGTTTACCCAGCCTCCATCTTTTGGGGACACAGAGGTGAGGACTGGATATAAAGTAATGCTCCCACATTGGGGGGATACTTTTAACAAAATCAATCTGAAAGATTACCTAGATTTTACACCTCAAAATGACTCAGATGTCAGGATATTGATGACTAGGTTTTCCCGAACATTAGGTGATCATATCTGTGTATGGTAGCCTTCCAAACCCTAGTTCTTCCCTGCATCAAAACCCTAAGATTGATAATTGACCACACAGACGTGATGAAATTCATGGTTAATAATGAAGAGGGAGAATGTGATGGTGTCTTTCTTACAATAGAGGTAAAAAAATACTACAAACTCAGAGACCCAAAAGAGAGACTGAATACATAATTTGTCGTCAAGATTTATAGGTTCCACGACACCAGTAGGTTACTGACCTTGTGGTGGAAAGAAGATAATAAGTTCAAAAATAGGAGAAATGGCTGGTACAACACAATAAAACTCAAAGAGACTTATATGTATTTCATGGATTTAATGTCGATTGTATGGGGAAAAGGATTGATCAAAGTTTTTAGAAGCATGGATGCCCTTAGCATACACAATCTTTGGGAGCATTTTTAATTGGGGAGACATCATTTCCAAGAAGCTGAGTATCAACATCCTACAGGCCCAGACACCAAAATATGGAGAAACATTAGTTTTATACATGGAATCTTACATGTTAGATGTAGTGTGCGCGAGAAATGTTTTTGCGGGTATGAATTTGAGTTGGAATTTTGCTGAGATACCCGTGCATGTTTATTTTAGCATTTTTTGGGAAAATAGGTACAATTTTTTTTATGCCCTGATATGTGATGAGTTCAATATAGCCTCAGTGCACTTCATTGTATTTAGAAAATAATTCCCAAGGATTTCAGCGACAACCAATAAGATGATTTCCAAAGTGGGCCACTGGTATTTTGAGGAAACAAGAACTTATATTAGAGTATTCGGGGCTATTGGCGCACCACACCTACTCCTCGTTCATGTCCCAGACCATCTCATAGTGGGATAAATTTGTTACCAGACCATTATGCAAGGCGATAATGCCTCTTTGGTAAAGGATAAGAAGAGGGATTTCACACCCTATTGTTTTCATATCGAGTTTTACATGGTAAAATAAACTGCATAGGATAAACAAGAGGGATTGAGTCAACTTGAGTTTTGGTTCCAGACATGCCATTTTCACAAGCATGATCCAAAGTTCATGGTACTACAACATCCATCACAGTTGTCCTCATGTTGGCAATATGCTCATTATAGCTTCGAAGATGAGATCTTTACCGAGGGAACCTAGGACTGGGAGGAAGTGCTCCATAGAAGGGATAAACCTAATATGACCAAATTCATAACAATGACTATGGATGAACAAGTTGAGACAATAGAGCAAAAAAATCAAGAATCCCTTAGGTAAGAGAATAAAATAGAGCATAAGAAGTGGTAGAGGGATGAAGAAGGGGAATACTATTACTAGAAGAAGCCAAAAGATCTATGAAAAGATTAGGGAAAGACCCCCCACTTAACCCTTTGATAGGAAACTTGAGGATTACCCTGACTGATACAAGTAATAATGAGGAAGAGATAAATGGCTCAGAGACAATTCCACCAAAGGACACTGTTGCTAAAGAAATCCACAGCCTTATGTCACCACAGGTAGGATCATCGATGACTACTACAACCCAGCTAAGGTCAACGAGAACATCAAGTGGGACAGGTATGCCTACTTTCCTCATAGATTTAATCACGATATATGATGATGAGGAAGGTTAATAGGCCTCGCACACAACCCCATTGCCAATCACACAGGAGAAGGAACTATTGGATTACTGAGAGGGGGGGTGAATCAGTAATAGCATAATTATAATCCTTTTTCTTCAAATGTTATATCAATGTAGAATTATTATCCAATAATGAGCAGTAATAAATAAACAATCACACACATACAAAGTACACTAGTGTTTTACGTGGAAACCCAAATCGAGAGAAAACCACAGAATGATTTTTATTATATATCTTGAAGAATTACATTCATTGGAAGCACCAACTTCCTTTTTTTTCCAGCTGCAACTGGAAGGAGGCTTCAACCCCCTAGTTTCTCAGGCTAAAACCCGAGGGAAGCTCCAACTCCCCAATTATCTGGCTACAACCAGAAGGAGGCTACAACACCCTATGTTCTTCGGCTACAACAGGAAGGTGGCTACAACCACTTGTCCTTGCTCTGTCCTGCCACACTAAAGTAGAAGTAGAATGATGGAACCAATGTCACACTATCACTATGAGATATACCTTTGTAAACCTATACCAATAAATCTAAACCATGCATCAACATGTACCTCAACCTGTACCATAAACAAGTGCATCAACCATGCACCAACCTATACCAAACAACCTGTAATCAACCTGTACCATAAACAAGTGCATCCAACCATGTACCAAGTATGTACCAATCATGTGTCAACTACTCATCAACTATGACTCATCAATATGTACCAACATCATCAACTATACACCTCATGTATGTTCCAACTCATCAACTACTTGTCTCAACCATGTACTCAACATGTACCTCAACCAAAAGCCCTCATCAATTTCATCATCCAAATATGATTTGTAGCTATGTAATAGACTTTATTTATATGATCACATTCCTACAAACCTTCCTTAACTTTAACAACAAGAGATTAGCATTTCCATCAAACTTTTATTTAGTCTCACATGCCTAGTTTTGGATTAGTCAACAACCCTAACTTTAAGTAATCATAACTTTGAACTTGTAATGTATAAAGATATAAAACTGATACACAATGTTCTTCAGTTTTTTTTATGCAATTCTTCCAGGTTTCACTACTTGGAACCTCTCAGAAAAGGATTTATAGAAAAAATGGCATACCTTGCTGAATTCTGGCTTATTCTATAGAGCGACCTTGTAGAGCGTGCCTCACAAAAAATATTCATTGAATTGATCTAAAAATATTAAACAAAATACTAAATATTGTACCCTAACGAAAACATTTTGTCTCACTGAATTTGGATCTATTATGAAGAAGTTATGACATTTTTACCCGAAACCCCTGTTTTTGACTAGTTTCAAGACTAGCCACAAACCCTATTTTCCATGGAGTGTAACTCCAAAAATACAATGACCCACAAGGTGAATTTTTTACCAAAGATACTTGGGTATGTTTTCTCAATGGCATATAAATTTCACTGCCTGAATCATTATATAAAAAACTTTCTAGCGGAAATGGTGAGATGACCTGTAAATAACATACCTTAGAAAGAACCATCAAAATAATGTATCCTTCCTTGCATTTCGACCTTCTTTTCTTCACCTTCCCTTAGAAATTTGGCTTAGATATCCTTGGTTACCTAAGACACCTATATATATTCAGTATTCTCAATTTTAATTAAAATTGGAGAGCCTTGCCTCTTATTTATACTCTCCAAGTAGCTTCCTTAAAAACATCTTCTAGGTCACTTGGCCCACTTTCCTTATTTTAGGGTTAACTCACTTCTAATTTCTCCATTAAATTTATTATTGAAATAATTTATTTTGTAT
>ML804545.1:0-33117 GCA_009831015.1 Picea engelmannii | reverse complement strand
TTCACTAGGTCTTATTGAATAACCCCTTTGTGTATGGCTCTCAAAGTAGTTATTGTTCCTATTGTTAGCTCTGCAATTTACAACTTTATGTCCAAAATTATTACATGCATAACATAAACCAAAAAATATAGTTTGATACCTGGCAGGGATGATTTTAAGGATGCAAATTTATTTTTAAAATGTAGAAACCTTGGCGAATATTACTAATCCTTCATATGTCAACTATAAATGTTTGGCGATATTTTTTTTTAAATATTCAAATTTATAAGTATTTTATATATTTTTTATAAAATTTTGGCGATTTTTAAGGTAAAATAATTTTATCCTATAGAATTTGGGCGACTCGTTTTTAAAATAGTGAATCTCATTTTTGGAAAAACCATGGAAAATTAACCCATGAGCGAAATTTAGCCCCTAAAATCATTACCTGGTAGTTCAAGATCTTTTGAAAGGAGGTGCTCTTATGAATCCTTCTTCTTCTTGAGGATTTTATATCTGTTGTTGATTCTAAAATATGAATTTCCTCGGTGGAGGAGTGTCCCTGTAATCTTCCTTGTATATCTTTTTATCCCCTTTGATTGTTTCTACATAGATTTTTGGATTTGTTTATTGCTCTGTTGTTTTGGAGCTTGATCCCTTTTCTATCTGATTGTATCCAAGTCCGGACTTGTCAAGATGAGATTTTTTACTATTGATAATGTCATCCAAAACTTTTAATCTATTCTGCATATTTTTCTTTTGAATATCCTTTCTTAGTGTTACAATCTTTGCTCCCAGGTTTCCAATGATCATGTCCTTTTCTTGTAGCTATTCTTTGAGTGCTTCTTCAATTCTTTTATCTTCTTCTATTTGAACCTTCAATTTTGTGATCATTTGTTCTAGTTCTTGAGTGTCTTTTTTCTTATCTAGTTATGTTTGTAGTTTCTTGTTTTTCTTCTTTTCTCTTCTGATAACTTCTATGGCACTCATTAATTCTTCTCGAAAGTCAACTTCTGCCTCTTCAATTTCTTCTTCATATGCTTCTTCATATTCTTCTTCGGAGTCTTCTTTATCAGAGTCTTCTACTACCATGAATATAACTCTCCCTGTTTCACTGTCACTGACTTCATATTCATCTGATGATGAGATGTCTTCTTTGGTGCACAAGATTTTCTTGAAAACTTTCTTTGTATTTCCTTTACCTTTATATGTTTGTCTACCTTTTGAGTAACCTTCATAATTTCTCTTTTTCTTATGAGGACATTTGTTAGCAAAATGACCACTACCATCACAATTAAAACAAATTTAAAGAAGCTTACCTCTATACCTACCATTAGTTCCCTTGTTCAGTCTTTTGACGAAGTTGGCCACTTCTTCATCATCTTCCGAGACGTTGTTGTTGCTATTATATTATTCTTTTTCCTTTTTATTTTTCTTTGATCTTTTGGATTCTTTGAAGGCTTCTTCTTTTACATTTGGTTTTTCCTATTCAGTTCTCATCTCATATGCTGTGAAGATTCCATGCAGTTCGTCCATGCTTATTGAGTTTAGATCCGATCTTTCTTCAAGTGATGATATCTTAGGGTTGAATATCATAAGAAGAGATCTTAGTACCTTTTGAACAATTATAGATTCTTCGATTTCTTATCCCAATCCTATGATTGCATTCACTATTTCATCGACTCGTAAGAAGTAGGCTGTGATATCTTCATCTTCCTTCATTTTTAGTTTTTTGAACTGACCTCTATAAGTTTGAATCTTTGTTGCTTTGACTTTTGAATCTCCTTCATAAATATTTCGAAGCTTGTCCCAAATCTCTTTAGCATATTTACAATGTGAAACTTTGGTGAATATTGTATCACTGAGACCATTCAAAAGTGCATTTTTGGCTTTGGAATGATTCTCACCGAGTTTCATTGCTTTTTCATTTGTTGGTGGAACTACTGGTGCTATGTATCCATCTACAATTGATTGTGAAACTTGAAATCCCTGTGCCTGTATATATGTATTCATCCTTATCCTCCAAAAAACATACTTTTTTCCATCAAACTGTGGTATTCCATTTTTATACGAGTTAGTACTCTCCATGATCTACCTTTCAGTAGTTAAACTAATTTTTGAAGGAACCTGCTCTGATACCAATTGTTCGATTATTGAGAGGGGGGGTGAATCAGTAATAGCGTAATTATAATCCTTTTTCTTCGGATGTTATATCAATGTAGAATTTTTATCCAATAATGAGCAGTAAGAAATAAACAATCGCACACATACATAGTACACCGGTGTTTTACGTGGAAACCCAAATCGGGAGAAAACCATGTAAAGCTTTTTCTTATATGTCTTGAAGAATTACATTCATTGGAAGCACCAACTTCCTTTTTTTTCCAGCTGCAGCTGGAAGGAGGCTCCAACCCCCTAGTTTCTCAGGCTACAACCTAAGGGCAGCTCCAACTCCCCAATTATCTGGCTACAACAAGAAGGAGGCTACAACCCCCTATGTTCTTCAGCTACAACTGGAAGGTGGATACAACCACCTGTCCTTGCCCCATCCTACCACCCTGAAGTAGAAGTAGAATGATGGAACCATTGTCACACTATCACTATGAGATATACCATTGTAAACCTGTACCAATAAATCTAAACCATGCATCAACCATGCATCAACCTACCTCAACCTGTAATCAACATGTACCATAAACAAGTGCATCAACCATGCACCAACCTATACCAAACAACTTGTATTCAACCTGTACCATAAACAAGTGCATCCAACCATGTACCAAGTATGTACCAATCATGTGTCAACTACTCATCAAATATGACTCATCAATATGTACCAACTTCATCAACTATAGACCTCATGTACGTACCAACTCATCAACTACTTGTCTCAACCATGTACTCAACATGTACATCAACCAAAAGACCTCATAAATTTCATCATACAAATCTACTTTGTAGCTCTGTAATAGAACTGGTGTATATGATCACATTCCTGCAAACCTTCCTTAACTTTAACAACAAGAGACTAGCATTTTCATCAAACTTTTCTTTAGTCTCAAATGCCTAGTTTTGGATTAGTCAACAACCCTAACTTGAAGTAATCATAACTTTGAACCTGTAATGTATAAATATATGAAACTGATACACAATTTTCTTCAGTGTGTTTTATGAAATTCCTCTAGGTTTCACTACTTGGAACCTCTCATAAAAGGAGTTATAGTAAAAATGGCATACCTTACTGAATTCTGGCTTATTCTAGAGAGTGCCTTTGTAGAGCGTGCCCCGCACAAAATATTTGTTGAATTGATCTGAAAATGTTACACAACATACTAAATACTGTAACCTACTAGCACATTTGGTCTCACTGAATTTGGGTAATTTATGAATAAGTTATGATGTTTTTACCTGAAACACCTGTTTTTGACTAGTTTTAGGACTAGCCACAAACCTTATGTTCCATGAAGTGTAACTCCCAAAATACAATGACCCACAAGCTAAATTTTTTACCACAGATGCTTGGGTATATTTTCGCAATGGAATAACAATTTCAGGGTCTGAATCATTATAGAAAAAAATTTATAGTGAAAATGGTGAGATGACCTGTAAATAACATACCTTAGAAAGCACCATCAAAACAATTTATCCTTCCTTGCATTTCGGCCTTCTTTTCTTCACCTTCCCTCAGAAATTCAGCTTAGATATCCTTGGTTACCTCATAAACCTATAGATATTCAATATTCTCAAGTGTAATTAAAATGAGAGAGCCTTGCCTCTTATTTATACTCTCCAAGTAGCTTCCTTAAAAACATCTTCTAGGTCACTTGGCCCACTTTCATTATTTTAGGGTTAACCCACTTCTAATTTCTCCATTAAATTTATGATTGAAATAATTTATTTTGTATTCACTTTGAATTATAATAAACTCATCACTTAACTTTATTATTTACCTTTTAAAATCTCTTAAACCACTTTGAGTACTTTGACCTTTTGGGGCTGCTAGATGACATATGAGGGTCCTCCAACTTTGTAAGGACATAAATCTCAAACCGTGAGGTGTTATGTGACATTCCACATACCACCAGAAATGGACTGACATGTACTATACATATAGAATATTATTACCTTCAAATATATAAAAAATCATACCGTTATCTATCAAACAAACTTGGGTCCATTACCCAAACCTGGGTTCTCCAACTTCACATGGTCATAACTCTCTAACCGTGAGGAGTTATGTGATGTTCTACATACCACTAGAAATGGAATGAAAAGAACTATCCATATAGGATATTTTCCCTAAAAAATTCACTTTCCTTCATCTCATCATTCCCCAATTAAGCATGGGTTCTCTTACTCTGCAAATCGTCTTCCTATGAGGGCTTTCACCATAAGGAGACCACTTTGGAGTTCATCTATATTTACTTCTTATCAACCATGACAAGACAATAATGAGTCATATTTACATCAAACAATATTGGGTCCATTACCCAAACCTTTGTGCTACAGAGATTTCTTCAAGGGTTGACATCAATCACAACCAACCTTAATCAACAGGAACAAGGGGAAAAATATGCTCCAAATTCCTATGATGTGACTCTAAATCCTCAAGAAGGAAACCTGGTAACTAGGAGCACTCTTGAAACTGTATTTATTGATCAACTGGGAACACAACCTCAGAATGACAGCTCCAAGAATGAAAACTCCAAGAATGACTTGGATACTAGTGAACAAAAAGAAGGAATGGGGCAGCCAGAAATTGACATCTCAATGACCAAAGTCCCAACTAATGTCGATGCTTTGCCTACTTCCTTGTAACATACCTAGAAACCCACAAGTTGGGGTACGCTACCTTCAATCTCTCTTACCGATACCTTTTAAAATTTAAAGATGCATAAAAGAAAAGACTTTAATGACTTGCACAACAGAAATCAGAAAGCATGCATAGTATAATGATTCAGTTAAAAGATAATTAAATATATAGTGGAAATACATTCATATACATGTAAATGATACCATAACAGAGATCACTTATCTTTGTGAAAGATTACACCAACTGGCTACAGACCAAGGACGTTCCACCCAACCGTAGACACCACTACTCCAAATCTCAACAACAGTGTCACCCCCAAGCCAGGGCTATGAATCCACAAGGATGGTTCTAGAGTGTACTTGGGTTCCCAAACCAGTCATCTCTCAATCTCTCATAGGTTTTTCAACACCCACAACAATCCAAAGTACCCAACTCTCTTATACCCATCTTGTACTGCCCAAGAGAATGTACCTCCACCCTTCTATTCCACGTAGTCCCTCAGGAAGTCCTTCTCCTTTATTTTACTAGGGCCTCCAGCATAGTTGGTCCAGAATCTCAATGCTGGAACTCTCAGGACTCATAGTTGTGAGAAAAAAAAGCCATGTACCAATGCATCTCAAACATGTAGGCCTCAAGTCACTACTGGATCACACAAGTGACTACTACAACCAACTATCCTGTGGCTAATTCTTTAGCAGTTTGGCTCCCTTTCCCCAATGAATATGTGGATGAGGATGGGTCAATGAATGGGAAAGTGGGGCATGGATGCATGGAAGTTCATGCAAGGGAGTTCATCAGGGAAAAATTAGTGAATCGTACAGGCAATCAGTCGAACACCCGGTCAGACCAAAGGCAGGTTTAAGTAGCCTCGTGGGGAAATCAAGAACCTCATGGCCTTCCCCAAGAAGCTCACATAACCGATCCCCTCCCTTAGACAAAAGGGGTAATTAACATAGGAATAAACACTTATCCCCTTGAGCCCCCTCTCTTGTGGAATCATAGCTCCCTATAACTCTAGTCCTTGTTCGTCTACTAGCCAACGATGTATTTATTATTAATAATGATAAACAAAACATTACATTTCTTTGGAATACTGGCTTGTTAATAATTTTTTGGGTACTTAGTCCTCTCATCATTATAACAATACATTATTTAAAATGGGGGATTGAAACATGGGGTGTTATATCCCCCCCCCTATCTTGGCATTGTCCTCAGTGCATATACAAAATAGAGATCAAAATCTCAAATTTATCCAAAATGTTGCAGGTAATTTGCCCACATGGAATCTTCATGCTCTCAAGTAGCATCTTCAGGACCGTAGCAGGTCCACTGCACTTTTACCAACTCTATAACTTGATTCCAGAGCATTTTTACCTTTTTGTCCAATACCCGTACTAGTTGAACCTGAAAGTATCCCTCCATCTCTACTTGAATCAGATGCCAATCAATAACATGGTTAGGATCATGTACATATTTATTTAGTAAATAGAAATGAAATACATTATGCACATTCATGGAAGAAGGAAATGAAAGCATGTATGCAACTAGCCCTATTCTATCCAATATTTCAAATGGACCACAAAATCTGGCTGCTATCTTTGTACAACAACCCAATTTCAATGAGATTTTCTTGGGATTCACTTTCAAAAGCACATGCTCCCCTACTTTAAATTATCTAGCTGTCCTATTCTTGTCTGCATAAACTTTCTGTCTATCCCGAGCTACCTTTAAATTCTACTTGATCTTGACCACCCGGTCTTCCATTTCCTTGAGTAACTCCAACCCAAGTACCACTCTATCTGTTGGGTTGTCCCAACTTATTGGAGTATCTCATTTCCTACCATACAGGGATTCAAATGGGCTCATTCTCAATGAATCTTGATACCCATTACTATATGAAAAATCAACCAAGTGTAAGTAATCTTCCCACTTAGATGGCTTATCCATCACATACATTCTCAACATGTCTTCAATTATTCGATTGACCCTTCTTTTCCCATCTGTCTGGTGATGATAAGATGTGATAAAGTTTATATTTGTGCCAAATCCTTTAAACAAACCCCTCTAGAAATTGGAGGTTAAATTTGTATCTCTATCTGAGACAATTGTCCTAGGTATCCCATGTAACCTAGCAATTTCCTTCATGAAAATTTCTGCAATATTAGTCGTTGTATGCATTGTCTTCCCATGCACAAAATGAGAAGCCTTTGTTAATTTGTCAACCACCACCATGATTGAATCATGTTTCTTATTCCTTCTGAGTAATTGTGTGATGAAATCCATGGTGATCACTTCCCATTTCCTCTCTGGAATTGGCAATGGCTGTAGCAAACATGTTGGGTGCCTATGCTTAACCTTCATCTTCTAACATTCCATACATCGAGCGATGTAATAAAAAACACCCTTCCTCATTCCCAGCCAAAATAACTCACTTCTTACTGCTGTAATTGTTTTCTGGTAACCAGGATGTCTAGCATAAGGAACATCATGGATTTCCTTCAGTACCAAATTCCTCAGTTCTCCAAAACTAGGAACATAGATTCTGTTTTTATGCATGAGTAATCTGTCTTCCTTTATATCATACTCCTTTATTCTCTGTTGTACATATCCTTGCTGTAATTTTTCCTTTACCTATAGGTAATGCTGCTCTACAACAAGACCATCTAGAATTCATCTCTTCAAGTCTAACTGATGCATACTGATAGCAGTAGCATGCATGAGATGCACTATTCTACTAAGTGCATTGACAAATTTATTCTCCTTTCCCTTGATATGCTTGATATCAAAGTCATATTCACTTAAAAATTCCATCCATCTTGTTTTCCTCGCATTCAAGGTCAGTTGTTCAAAAAGACACTCTAGGCCAATGTGGTCTATCCTTAATTCGAATTTCTTCCCCATGGGATAATGCCTCCACATCCTCAAGGTGTGGACAATGGCAGCAAGTTCCAATTCATGCATGGTATAGTTCCTCTCATGCTCCTTAATATTTCTAGACTCATATCCAATGACATGTCCATTTTGTGTGAGGACTCCCCCAATTCCTTCCTTACATGCGTCTGTACATACCACAAAAATCTCATATGGGTTAACAATCTTGAACACATGTGCACTAGTAAGTAATTCCTTCAATAGATTAAAATTATTTTCACACTTGAGTGTCCATTCAAATTTAGTTCCCTTCTTTTGCAAAGAAGTGATGGGATGAGAAATCTTAGAGAACCCTACTATGAAATTTCTATAGTATCCATCTAATCCCATAAAATATTTGACCTTTGACACATTTTTGGGTGTTGGCCATCCTTTAATGGATTCTATCTTCTCTGGATCTACTTCTATGCCCTACTCTAAAATAATGTGTCCCAAGTAATGGATCTACTTTTGATATAAAGAACACTTACTCAACTTGGCATACAAGTGATGTTTTCTCAGTACCTGCAATACCACTCTTAAGTGATGTTCATGCTCCTCTTCAGACTTGGAATAGATAAGTATGTCATCCATGAATACTATGACAAAATTATCCAAATAATTTATGAATATGCCATTCATTAAGCACATGAATACAACTGTTGCATTGGTCAGTCCAAATGACACCACTACAAATTCATAATGCCCATACCTGGTCCTAAAGGTTGTCTTACGAATGTCTTCTTCCTTGATTCTTACTTGATGGTATCCTACCCTCAGGTCAATCTTTGAAAATATCTTTGCTCCTCTTAGTTGATAAAAGAGGTCATCAATTAGGGGTAGATGATACTTGTTCTTTATAGTGTACTTGTTCATCTTTCAGAAGTCAATACATAGCCTCAAGGTTCCATCCTTCTTTTTGACAAAAAGTACTGGTGCTCCCCAAGGTGAAACACTTGGACATATGTACCCTTTCTTTAAAATTTCCTCCAAATACATTTGTAATTATTTTAACTCTGGTGTGCTCATTCTGTAAGGTGTTTTTGACACTGGGGTAGATCCTAGCACTAAATCAATTGAGAAATCTATCTCCCTTCTTGGTGGAAATCCGAGTATTTCTTGGAATACATATTCAAATTCCTGTAGTACCGAGAAATATTTGAGGCTTGGCCCCTTTGTATTATCTGGCTCTTCTACATGAGCTTCATATAGTTGACATCCTTTTCTAAAACATCTTTTCAGCTATAAGGATGAAATCTCCCTTATAGAGATAGGTCTTGGAACTCCTTTCATAGTGCCCTTTTTTCCATTTCCATCAAGATATGTAAATGTCTTGTTATGACAATCTAGGACAGTATGATGCTTGTCCAACCAATCCATTCCAATCAAAATATCATAAGACCCCAATGGTATGATATGAAGATCAATACTAGTATTCACGCCATTAAGACTTATGGAACAACTTATGACCATATCATGGATTATTCTTTTGGTTCCAATGGCTAACTGAACCAAACTTGCTTTTGCAAGTTTTCTTTTCTCCAAATGTAATCTATGCACTATCTTAGGATAAATGTAGAAATGACTTGCTCTTGAATCAATCAAAATAGCAATGGGTTGATTTATGATCTTACCTTCCACCTCAATCATATTGGACTGGTACTCTGCTTGTTGATCATTTAAAGCTGCATAGATTCTTCCCATATCTTCAACTGTTGTAGCCTCTTGGATGTTGTGCACAGTCTTCACTCTGTCCTTTCTGTGTGGGAAATCCTTGTACATGTGATTTTCCTTGCATCCCCAGCATTGAATTGGTGGTCTTCCCCTTTTTCCCAAGAAATATTCCTTCTTGGAATCTCCCTTACCATACTGATCTTGATGATTTCTATTTGGCTCATTCCTATTAAAGGGAGGTTTGAATCCTTTCCTCCTCTAATCGGACTTCACATTTTTCTTTTCCTTCCAAGATTTATGCAAGGATTCTCTTCCCTGGCCTTGCTCATATAGGCATATAACCTTCCTGATGGCCTCTGTCAAGGTCTTGGGTTCATCATACTTGATATTTTCCTTATAAAAGGTTGGCAGTCCACTTAGAAACCTCTGTATTTTCACTTTCTCATCACCAATGATCCTAACATACTTTAACAATCCCAAGAACTTCTTCTCATATTCTTCCATAGTCATGCTTCCCAACCTAAGTTCAAAGAACTCCTGCATTTACTTGTCATAGAAATGCTCTGAGAGGTACTCCTTCTCGAATTACTTCTTGAACTACTTCCAAGTGATATTTCTCTCATTAACATGTTCCACTTGCTTCAGTTGGTCCAACCACATTGCATCTTTCCTGTGTAAATGGTAGGTGGAAATCCTGGCTTCCAAATTGGATGAATAGTTATGCAACTAAAAATATCTCCTGAGCCCAAGAAACCATGCTTCAACATCATCTTCCCTTTCTCTTTCACCCTGAAAGGAAGGTGGTTTGAGCTTCCTCATCTCTCCTTGCAAAATATCTACCTCTTGTTTCCTTCTTTGTTGTCTAACATAAGACACCTATGTACTACTCATGGGATCTTCCGATACATAAAACTTTATTTCTGAGTAACGAGGTGAGTGGTGTCCATGAGATCTACTGGCACATATGGAATAACCAACTCTTCCATGATCATCCCTTCTTTCATGGCACCTGCCTTCTTCCTCTTGTCTTTATTTTGATCCCTTCTTCATTTGTTTCTGCAACTAATTTAAGCTCTGCAACACTCGATGATTTATCTAAATTTTCTCTCATCAGTCTCTTGTTGTTTTCTTTGTAGCTCTGCACTTCCATCTTCAGGCTCCTTGCCATTTCTATTAGCATTTCCTTCTCTCCTTTTTACTTGCATCCATTGAACTTTGTCTCTACATTACCAACTCTGCTATTCTAGCCTTCGGCCTCCTTATCATGACTGGAGGCTCCCTCACCTTCTTCCATTTCCTCAATACACATCCTAAGTTGATGTGCTTAAGCCCCTTAATTCTTCAAAATGTGAAAGCGACCATTTTTTTAGAATTATGCATATGCTAAACAAAATTGCCAAACCATGCTACATGTCTCTTTCTTTTTTTTGTTCATGGATATCATATCCCCATTCTCCAAAAATAATAGTGTCCTGTTATCCTTGGCTGACACAGAATTTCACCCTATGCAAGCGCTTCCTTAAAACCACCTTCCTAGTGACCATGAATAGAAACCATGGCTAAATCCTTTCTTATCACTTTTCTATCTCAAAGACCACCAATTAGGCCTTTATCCCTCCTTCCCTCAACTCTTAATCTGCATATGACCACGGCCATGACCCGATGCTTAGTTGAAAAAGTGCTTGTATAGATATTTGGGACTTCAGAACTTTCATCCAGGTACATATCAATGGTCCTTGTCCTCTTTCATAATCAATTCTCAAGATCCACTTCGGGACTCTGTGCTTCTAGAGTCTCAACTTTCCTCGCTTGCCTCCTCTCAGAATGCTTTTACCCAGAGTTCATGATCTGTCAATGGGTGTCCTCCTGTAGATCAGCGGATGTGAATCTCTTTGGCTCTTTGAGCTTTGGAAGTTCCAAACTTCCCTCCTGCACTTTCTCCCAGAGTTATTTCACCCAAATTTGACAATCCTTGGACGTGTGTCTTCTGGAATCAACTATTGACATATACTCTAGCCTCCGGGCCTTTGGGAGTTTTCGACCCAATGTTACCTGTCAAATATTTCCCCTCTGGAGTGCCCAGTCTTCAGATCTCATGATCTGTTTCCATGTGGATAAATGATGGAAGTGGACATGTGGCCCAATCAGGAAGGTTACATGTGTCATGCGCTATCTGACATTTCAAGCATCTGGATGCTCACAACTTACTAACACGTGGACACATCCCATGTGTCCACAATGTCCCAGGTGACATCTGCAAGCCATGTCACTTCTTAATTATGGGGTGCACATCACCTTTAGGTGGCATCATCGTACCCCACCACTTCGGCCCTTCGATCTTTGGGACTTTAGGAGTTTTAACACTAACACACTTCCAATTCTCCCGAAATCCAAATTTCCGAACTGGCCAATATGTTTCCATGTGTCCTCCTTGATCGAATGACTAAGATTCACTTTGAGTCTTTGGACTTAGAAAATGTTAGATTTCATAACCTATCTAGCCCCACTAGATTTTATCCAAAGCCCTGGATCTGGTGACGCATGGCCCTCAACAAAGAAATGGTTGAGATCCTTTCATCTCTTCAGGATTCGGAGATCTCAAAACTCAAATGAAAATATCTTGAACAGATTCCTCTGAAGTTACTAATCTACTGACACATACCTCTTGGTGATCGACGATCATGATCTACTTCAAATGATCTGAAAATTGGTTTTTACTTCGGGTCTCCAACTCTCTGGGATTTGGGAGTTTCAAATCTCAACTTCTCCTCTCTTTCTCTTTCCCAGAGTGCTTTTACATGGAGCACATGATCGATTGATGTGTGTTCTCCTATAGATTGATGGTTCCCAACTACTTCTTCTCTTTAGAGGTTTGTCGCTCGAGTACCGACATGTCACATCACTGCATGCCTTTCAAATTGTGGGGGCATGCATCAACGGTTTGGAGTAACCCACATTTTTCCTTGTAATTCTTCTGATGCTGACACATAATCCCTTGGGGAAACCGTGGTTTGGATTGTGGGACCACCTTGGGAAATTATCTCCCATGCTACTAGGTTCCCTACAATGACTGTTGTCTGTTGATCTCTCTTTCCACTGGGATCTGATGGTGGTGACCTTAACCCTTTCTTCCTTTACATTAGACGACCCTTGTTTACCCATCCTCTGATCTAATGATCCCAGATCTCCCCTGATCCTACAGTGGCGATCGCTCCTAAATTCTAAGCGGATGGTCATGATCCTTCGAACCCCTTACCACGGGTCTCTAACATTCTATCTCTTTCATAGATTCTGCAATGCCATTCCTCCTGAGATTTTCAACTCCACGATCAGAGTTCGATCTATAACCATGAGACTCTGACCAATATACCCAGCCCATACCAGCCCGGTGTTTCAACCAGAGGCTCTGATACCAATCTATAACATACCCAACCACCCACAGGTTAAGGTACGCTACCTTCAAGCCCACCCTTGGACTTCTTCGTCTTACCGATTCCTTTTAAAATTTAAATATGCATACAAGAAAAGACTTTAATGACATGCACAATAGAAATCAACAAGCATGCATAGTCTAAAGATTCAATTAAACGATAATTAAATATACAATGGAAATACATTCATATACATGTAAATGATACCATAACAGAGAGCACTTATCTTTATGAAATATGAAACCAATTGGCTATAGACGAAGGAAGTTCCACCCAACCATAGACACCACTACTCCAAATCTCAACAACAATGTCACCCTCGAGCTAGGGCTATGAATCCACAAGGATGGTTCCAGAGTGTACTTGGGTTCCCAAACCAGTTAGCTCTCAGGATCTCATAGGTTTCCCAACACCCACAATAATACAAAGTACCCATCCCTCTTCTACCCAGCCTGTACCACCCAAGAGAACCAACCTCCACCCTTCTCTGCCACACAGTCCCTCAAGCAATCCTTCTCCTTTATTTTACCAGGGCCTCCAACATAGCTGGTCCAAAATATCAATGCTGGAACTCTCAAGACTCACAGTTGTGAGCAAAACAGGTCACAGGCCAATGCATCTCAGAGATGCAGGCCTCAAGTCACAGTTGGATCACACCAATGACCACTACATACAACTATCTCATGGATAATTCTTCAGCAGTTCAGCTCCCTTTCCCCAGCCAAGACACGGATGAGGATGGGGAAATGAACAGGTAAGTGGGTGGATGGATGCATGAAATTTCATGCATGGGAGTGTGTGAGGGAAAAATTAGTGAATCGTATAAGAAATCAGCGAACAAGCCATCAGTCGAACATAAGGTCAGACTAGAGGCGGGTTTAAGTAGCCTTTTGGGGAAATCAAGAACCTCCTGGCCTTCCCCAAGAAGCTCATGTAATTGATCCCCTCCCTTAGACAAAAGGGGTAATTAACATAGGAATAAACACTTATCCCCTTGAGCCCCCTGTCTTGTGGAATCATAGCCCCCTATAACTCTAGTCCTTGTCCATCTAGTAGCCAACGATGTATTTATTATTAATAATGATAAACAAAACATTAAATTTCTTGGGCATACTGGCCCATTAATAATTGTTTGGGCACTCAAGCCTCTCATCATTGTAACAATACATTATTTAAAATTTGGTTTTGATACCTAGGGTGTTACATTCCCCAGCTAGGACAAAGACTTAATCAGCCGATGAGGACCAACAGAAGGCAAACCATTAGAGCATACAGGAATTTCCCCTACCAGGGAACTAAGAGAACCAACCATGGAACACCTGTATACAACATGAAGCCTAGGCAATACCTTGTCCTAGGGAGATCAATAGATTCTTGAACCAGTAGAAGAAGTCACCAATATATAGGCGATTTCTTATGACAGGAAAAGGAAAGCTGTGATGAGAAGAACAATCAAGAAAAGTAATCTCACGCTCGTTAGAACACTTTTCATAACCAAAGAGGAGACGATGTTTGACATAGAAAGTGCTAAGTTGACTGAAATAATCGAAGAAGGGATGGCCATAACCGATGCCACTTTAGCAGGGAAAAAAAATATGAAAGGGAGGTAGCCTCCATAGAGAAAGAACTAGATCATCTGTGACATCAAGTGGAGTATTACCAAATTTCAACACAGGTGGTGGTAATCTTGAATTGTGAGTTATGAGAGATGTATGCACATTATGCAAGGGAAAGAGACCTCTTCACTGCTCACATATATGATTTCCAAGAACATACCCTCATGGGGTTGGAAAACTATAAAGACATCCAATGATGGTATGAGAAGGCACATCAAGCCTTAGAATGGATATACTACATCAACGAAGTACAAAAGGGACGAGATACAAAAGAGCATGGCATCTGAGTGCTGATGGACAACCGCATCACCCAAATAAGGAAGGAAGCTGAACACTGGGTAAGCATGGTCCAGACCCCAGTGGAAAATGCAGGAAAGATTGGGAGAGTTTGAGAAACATTAGCAGAAAATCAATCGGGAAATCAGGAATATCGACTTTCCAGAGTTTGGTCCATTGGAGGACTTCGTTGATTTATGTGAGATAGTTAAGTGACATGAAGAGAAAGACCAGGTATGAGAAACAAATATTTCGCAGATTTCAAACATGATCTTGGGTCAAGTGAAGAGGTTCATGGAGCCTCCGATTAAAGCTCTCGCAATATTACAATGACTGAGCGTCAAACTAATCAAGTACAAAGAATGGGAAATTGAGATGAAGGAGGTCCTCTCCACTCTGATGGATCAAAATAGGTTCCCATATGCTAATACATGAGAATATCTCTTCTGCAGATGGTCAGAGTATGAGAGGAATAATTCACTTCATTAGAAATACTTTTTATGGAATATTGTAAGAGAATTATTTATGTGCAAGTTATTTTAATTAATAAGTTTTGTTTAGAACCAAAGACACTTCTTTCATCTGAGGTGTGAATGTGATTGGGCTGAGGGGGATTATCTCTATCTTCGAATTCAATATTTTTTTCTATATTGAGAAATATATGTTATTTAAAGTTATCTTATAATGTTGCAACAATTCTTTTATTTTAGTTGATGAATACAAATCGATTGTGTTTATCTGTGATTGATAATAGAGAATTGAAAATTACTTTTCTTGCACTAACTTCTTGTCATGTATATATTTTCTTTCTATAACTTTTATCTCAGACAATTTTGAATGTATACAAGTCAAAATGGTATTATTTCTAGTTTGAATTAGTTTAGATCTTCTTCATCTACATGCTAAGGTATAAAGGTTATCCTAAAACCCATCCTTCCCCAACACATAATTTAACTTCCCTCTGCAATTCAGTTTAAGCTCTATCTTTATTTTGTTACAAATGTTAGAAAAGAACCAAAAAGAGAATTGGGTAGCCTGAGGAAAGGTTTCACAGAAAAGACATATCTATCAATCACGATTGAAGCCCATCGATTATTCCATCCAGATCAAAAATCTGGAGAACCTTACCACTCATCAAAAGCTTATGAGTCTAATTGGGCCTCTTAAGTGGGTTTGGTTCCTGCTGTTGAGTTAAATGGATCTTGGACCCCTCAACATGTTCACCATGGATACACTTTACAATTTTACATGCATATTTATTTAAAAATCATTGTATTCCTAATTGTTCACAATCATCTACATGTTATTCTCAAAGGCATACTCACCTTGTCTTTTATCTTAACAATAGATCATCTGAGGTCTTTTAATATTTCCCATTTACACTAGCTTTTCCTGAGGGATGGAACACATTCTCCTCAATATATTAATGAAAAAGACAATTCAGGCCTTCCACATATCGTCAATCATGCCTCCATGGCATTATTCAAATTTGGCAGGTACACATATTGCCTCACATTCTACTTGATCGGGCAGACACACACACACACACACACACACACATATAGATGTACATCATGTTTATATATATGTGTGTGTGCGTGTGTGTGTGTGTGTGTGTGTACACACACACACACACACACACACACACACACACACACACACACACACACACACACACATATATATATATGCATGCATGCATGCATGTATGTATGTATGTATGTATGTGCATCACTTGCACCTTTTTACCTCCTTCATCCATATTTATTTTAACATTATCCAATTTTAATGAGACCATTCACTCACTTGCATGACTAGTATCACCAGTTAAAATCATAATTATGTTGCCTCTTTATAAGATAATAACCAACAAAAGGTCACTTTTTCTCATTTATCTCTTATTATTTTTTTACGAGGAAAATATCTCTATGGCATGGGGTGAAACACAACATATAGAATGACACGTAGAAATCAACTCTAATCCCAAATATGCTATAAAAATGAAATGCTAACAAGACAAGTCCATGAGCCTACCTCGTCCATATGTTTGATGAAGACCACCATTGAGCACGCAACTCAAATCTTTATACCTGCAAATTGTCCTCAACAACCAATATACACAAGAATATGGTGATGATATATAGTGTTATCATATATATTAGAATAATCCATTAAAATTCATGACAAATATGCCCATGGAATAATAATTAAAATATTTGCAAGATATCAATTGGATGAGAAAACAATATTTCTATTAAAAAATCGGCATAAGTATATATGTGACAAACTTTTGTACCGTCACATATCAAAACCAAGAAACTAAGTCCCTCCATTTGGGCTTCCACCACTTCAATCCTCCACCAAAGACAATCTCATATAAAGGAGACAATGAGGTTCTCCATCACAAAGAAGGAAGATCTTGGGGGCTCAACAAGGAGTACAGACTTTCAAGGATAAAGAGATGTAGACTCAATATGAAGTGAAATTTCTCCAAAATTCCTTTGCTCTCAAAGTTGAAATCTCTCCCAAGGCTTGGATATGGCTCAATTTATAGCCTTCAAATGGATCTGAGGGGCCGAGTCGGAGAGTTTCCAATATATGGAAGGTCAAAGATCATGGATATCATGACATGGCATGGAAATCCAACATAATTTTTAATTTTGAGCACTAAGCCCAATGTACACGGGGTGTAGTGTCGCAACCTATGTATACGATTGTTGTATAACTGATAAGGAGTGTATATGTGGAAAAATATGCCTTTTTGGCTCTATAAGGTACAAAAGGGGACTTGAGGTCTGCATAGGGAAATGGAAATTCTATCCAATCAATTTGCATGGGCTGATCCAAAATTTGTTGTAACAGATACCCCCTAATGTGTGAGGCTAGAGGAGTATCTTCGATGGTTGAAATACATTATAATTCCCAGAAGTGGAGTAATGGAGACTCATATGGAAGTTATAGTTACTCATGAGAATATTACAATCCATAATGACTTTATACACATGGTTGTCAATATGAACTACACTAAAAATCCATGTGCAAATATATCAAATAGTTTCTCATGGCCATGAATACAAAGAAGACATATTCCATAGGCTGTCATAGTCACAAAAAATGCACAATTGAATCCAGTCTCAAAATCAATCTATCATATACAATGGAGTACAATATCATCTCCCATGATCACTAAAGTTATATAGGTACTAGTCCAATGAAAGACGACAACATAATAGGAATGTTTCCACTGTAAGCTGGAGATATTCTACACTATTTGCTGAAGGTGCAAGTCTACATCATGTGAATAGAGGATTTGGGTTCAAACACAATGATACTTCGTTTGATTACCAGTCAATGAGGTATACCATTAAAAAACATGAGACAACCTACAAAAAATTAAAGTAGGTATCAAGGCACTGAGTACATTCTTACAAGTATGAATAATGGTTTTGAGGTTGAACACTTGAAGAATCGATTGATACGAAGGAATTGATGTATTCCAAACTATCAATGGTGGGAAAACCTTCCTCTAAGTACTCATAGGACTCTAGGCCGCATTTCTAGAATAGATGAGTTGAAGTCGATGGAAGGAGACTCGCTGAAAGGAGAACATTAGGGCATTTTTCATCAATCAACATGAGGTACAAAGAAATATCTTGATGATTAGGAGGATCTCAGATGAATAGGATGTTCATGAACCAACGGCCCTGTGCGTCTGTCGCATGCACTAGATGAAAGTAGTGCATGAAAAGACCCTCTGAATAGTAGCCAATAAGGAAGACTACTAATAAAGGTGAGGAAACCACCAATAAGGATAATGGCATCTAAGACACTCCATGACTCTAATGTGTGAATAGATTTCTTTCCATCGAACGCAAGGGAAACCCCCTAGTTAGCAATAGGGATGATTTTAAGGATGTAAATTTATATTAAAATGTAGAAATATGGGTAATCTTACTAGTCCTTAATATGAAAAATGTAAAATGTGTGGCTATAGTTTTGAAAAAATATTCAAATTTCTAAGTATTTTATATAGTTTCTATAAAATTTTGGCGATTTTTAAGGTAAAATAGTTTTATTCTATGGAATTTGGGTGAATCGTTTTTAGAAAAAATGGAAATTAGCAAATCTTTTTTCTGGGAAAAACCATGGAAAATTAGACCATTTGTGAAATTTATCCCCTAAAATAATCTATGGTTAGCGACCAATGAGGAGATGTCAATTGTTGGGTTCAAGGTTACCTACCCATAATGAAAGTAGGACCAGGGTGCATGGTAGGACTAAAGCTTCATGTGACTTTGAGATACACTGAGGGTATGGCCGACATGCAAAGTCAAGAGTTATGAGAAATGGCCGACACAGGCTGATAGAATTCCTTTAAACAAGAGCATGAGACATATGGATAACTTAGGAAACATAGAATTGATGAAAAAACTTGATGATGCAGAAGGCATCAAAAAACTCTTCATGGGGACTGGAAGAATAACCAGTAATAGGAACAAACTCTAAGTAACTATATTAGCCTCCTAAGGTCATGCTAAACCCAAAATTTGGTTGACAGTGGACTCAAAAGTTTGTGCTATGTTCAAAGGTGACAAGACTACTGTCGATATGAGATAAAATTATTTTCCGGACCATCCTTCTTATTTTTCTTCATAGGAAAATAAATATTATGATGCAAGAGAGGAAATGAGTGTCCTGAGTAAGAAACTAGATCCAAATAGTGGAACATACCTATGCTCAATGCAAGGACATGCATGTGTGGCATGGACACTCGGGTGAATGTTTCCTCTTAGGGTACAAGGTGTCAAGCTGCAAATGATATAAAAAAGGCTCAGCCTGGCAAGCGACACAAATTGTTGGGGTAAGCGGCTTATAATGAGAAAGAGGGAACCAAAAATAGGCTCAATAATGCAAGCAGGGTGATGGAATGTGATTACAACTTAACTCCAAAGAAAATCCTTTTTTCGTATATTTGGTCCCCTAGGCCCAAAAAGTATAAAATAATACCCATGAGAAATCTTCTAACCAATGGTGACTAGAGTATTCCTTTTTTTTTAAGTAGTCTACTTGGTCTGAAAAAGGGTTAAACTTACACCAAATAGATGTCTTTTCAAATCCATTTAACGAGTGTGAAAGAGACAAGTTCACTCGATAATCTTTTTCACTTTTTAGAGAGTCTAAAAAGATCTTAACTAAGACTCTGGGGGAGTCCCATAGGTAAATGTCATAATGCTTGTGAGTAAGAATATGGGGTTCGAATGAAAAGTCATATCAGAACTATAAGGAACTCCTGATCCTATGGAATAACTTATGCATGGGAACCAAATGACACAAAGGTTCTAGCTAGGGAACCTATGTTTAGTAAGCATCTACCACTTAATAATGACACTTCTAGTAGCAATAATAAGGTTCTGTGTCGCTAATAAATGGGTTTGTACCTAAGGAATATGGATCACAATCATAGGATAATTCAAGAATTAAAAATGGAGTGACAACCTATCCTATATGTCGGTGAATGAAAATACCTTCCAAAGGCACGAACAAGCACTATGACACTAGAAACCACAAAAATCTTGGACAAAACCACCAAAACTAATTCTTTCTATTGCACTATTAGTCCACAAGGTCAAAAATTAGCACAAACTATATGAAGTGGGTAAAAACAAAATTCTATTAATAGTAAAAATAAACCATTTTACCATACCATTTGAGCTTTTTCACCCACATAGTGCATTTTAGGCCATTTTCCCCTCTATCTTCAAGTGTCGATTGCGGAAGGTATGATCAACGTAATCAACAACTGTCTAGACCAAGTAAGTTCACATCCCCTCTAATTCAATTCCAGTGGTTTGAATTTCAATTTTAGTCCTCTTTTTTTTAGTATTAGAGGGAACAATATGTAAATTAGGGTGTATGTGAGTGACAGTTCATTGGGTCGCATATACGCATGCATATACATGGGAAACAAAAAGCCTTCCTGTGTATATGAAACACTATACATGATTGTTACCATGTTATCCCACGTATAAGTCCTTGAACACTTTTTTGAAAGGATTTAACTCAAAAAATGACTTTTCCTTTGCAGGATGGTGATTGAATAGAGGGAGAGGGAGAATGAAGTGATAGACACAACAGTGGAAAGGGATGCAGGGGCTCAACAAGATTTAAAAATATGTGACCTTTATAAATTTTGGGCTCTCAAAGGAATGAGGGATTGTAATATTCCAGATATAAAAATTATGCAGAACATAAATAAATAGCTAGAAATGGAAGATGAACAACAATATAACTAGAAAAACACCACGATAACACCAAAATGATAAGAAAATAAAACCATAAATAACACTTTGATTACTGAGAGCAATGTTCACTTGCCTCTTTGAGGGGGAAACCTCCAACAGAGAAGAGCTCTATTAAAATAATATCCAAGACAAAATTTCTCATACCCTCAACTCCTATTTATACTAAATATGTCTATCAAAAGAACCATCTAGAGGAAGATCCTTATAGAAGAGGAAGATTCTATTAGGTATTCTTACATTGGACTTATTCTTCCTTAATGCTAGGCATTATTAATATTGACCTTTATTACATGGAAATATATTATTCTACCTACATGAGGGGTTATGTCCCTAACATGTCCTCCCCCTTAAAAATAACCTTGTCCTCAAGGCTTGATATGGGGAAATTGTTGTAGAATGGTAGTTGGTTCCCAAGTGGCATCTGCTGGAGTTGTATCTTTCCACTGGACTAACTCTTCCTTGATGGCTCGATGATGCAGCCGACACTCATGCTGGTCCAAACCTGCTTGTGGTTGTAGCCAAATGGAGCCTTCTTCATTTGACTCAGGAAGATTGGTTTGAGGTTGGCACTTAGTTCCAACCACCTTCTTTAAGCAGGAAACATGAAAAAGAGGATGGAGCTTAGAATGACTATGAAAAGCTAACTGATAGGCCACCTGTGCCACACACTTGAGAATGGTATAAGGACCATAAAATTTGGGTGCCAATTTCTGACAATGGTTAGCCTTGAGGGAAGTTTTCTTGTAAGGTTGCAGTTGAATAAACACCTAGTCCCATTCTGCAAATTGACGTTCAGAGCAAAATTGATCTTCTTGTTTTTTCATGCGATTCTGGGCCATGACCAAATTCTATTTGAGGGTACCGAGAATAACCTCTCGAATTGTAAGTGTTTGGTCAACCGCCTGGACCTTCGAGACACCTGAAAAATATGAGAGGACTGAAGGTGGATTTTCTCCATATACCACTTCAAAAGGAGTCATGCACGTAGTTGTATGGTATAAAGTGTTGTACCACCATTCAACTAGTGGTAACCATTGAGCCCACTAATTCTTCCTTTTTGATGCAAAACACCTCAAATATGTTTCCAAGAATTTGTTGACAACTTTAGTTTGACCATCAGTTTGGGGATGATAAGTTTTGCTAAGATGCAATTGGGTTCCTTGTAGCTTGAATAGTTCTTGCCAAAAATTTCTAGTGAATGTTGGGTCTCGATTAGAAACAATATAATGTGGCATTCCATGAATCTTGAAGAACTGATCGATGAAAATTTGAGTCACAATCGATGTTGTAATGGGTGTTGAAGAGAACATAAATGAGCATACTTGGAAACATGATCAACTACCACCATGATGAATGATTTATTTCTCGATTTGGGTAAGCCTACAATAAAATCCATAGAGATATCCCTCTAAATAGAAGGTGGAATCAGAAGAGGTTGTAGTGTGCCAGGAGATTTGATAGTTTCACCCTTGTTGCATTGACACACATCACATTCATTCACAAAATTATGAATGTCCTGTTTCATACTTTCCCAGAAAAAAGAACATTTGACCCAGTCATAGGTTTTGGTAAACCCGAAGTGCCCAATTGTGGGTGTAGCATGAATCTCATAAAGTACCACGGATTTAAGTTTTGACTGTTTACATAAATACAAACAACCTTTGTATCGAATCTCATCATTGAGCCAAGAGTACCCTGGGGAAACTAGAGAATTGGATTGCAATTGTTGTATTAGATGCAAAATTTTGGGATCGTGTAGCCATTCCTGGCGAACATCTTGGAGATAATATGGAATAATGAAAGAGAGATAAAAAAGAGACCCTTCATCTTCATATTTTCTGGAAAGTGCATCAACAACCAAATTGTCTTTTCCTTTTTTGTAAATGATCTCATAATCATATGCAAAGAGCTTAGTCACCCATTTTTGTTGCTTGGAGGAGGAAAGGCATTGTTCCAGAAAATACTTGAGGCTTTGATGATCTATATTAATTTGGAACCATTTCCCCAATAGATAAGGTCACCAAAGATCCTCGTCGTGCAGAATAGACAACATATCCTTTTCATAGATTGATTTGACCAAATTTATCTCGGACAGTTGTTTGCTGGTAAAGGCCAAAGGCCGACCCTCTTGCATAAGGACAATGCCAATTACTTTCTTGGAAGCATCACATTCCAAGATAAAGGCCTTTGTTAAATCAGGAAGGGTCAGGACTAGAGTGGTGCACATGGCCATATTCAAGGTTTGAAAAGCCTGAGCAGCTGGTAGAGTTCAAGTGAAAGAATTATTTTTAAGGAGTGGAGTGAGAGGTGCCACAATATTTCCATAATTATTAACAAACTTGTGATAATAACCTGTTAAACCCCGAAATCCCGGCAATATTTTGAGAGTCTTTGGGTGATGCCAATATTGCATAAATTCAATCTTTTTAGGATCCACCCTGACACCGTCCTTTCCAACCAGAGGACCCAAGTACTCTACTTATGAGGCACCAAAATCACATTTAGATTGTTTGAGGAAAAGTTTGCGCTGAGAGAGTAGATGGAGAACTCGATCCACATGAGAAAGATAATATGTCCAGTTTTTGTTGTAGATGAGGATATCATCAAAGAAAACTAACACAAAATGATGTTGAAAAGGACGAAAGACATGATTCATGAGGATTTGGAAAGTGGAGGCATCATTACACAAGCCAAAGGGCATGACCAAAAATTCATATTGGCCCTCATGAGTTCTAAAGGAAGTCTTAGGAATGTCTACCTCTTTCACATGGATCTGGTAGTAGCCCAAATGAAGATCAAGTTTAGTAAAGAACTAGTTGCCACTCAATTCATCCAAGAGGTTATCAATGGTAGGAATGGGAAATATGTATTTAATGGCGAGTTTTTTGAGGGTGAGGAAGTCAGGACACATGCACCAAGAGCCTTATTTCCTAGGGACCATGACCACAGGAGAAGAGGAGGGGCTCATACTAAGCTGGATAACACCTGCATTGAGCAGTTCTTGAACCATTTTCTCAATTTCATTTTTTTGGGAAAAGGGGTGACGACAGGGACGAATATTGGGAGGAAGGCTTCCCATGACAGGGGGAATGGAACACCATGGGAAGAAGGGCGTCCTTGAGGAGTGGAAAAAACCACTTGATGTTTAGAGAGAATGGATTGGAGGTCCTGTGACACAAAGGGTGTCTTAGTGGTGTGTATGGCATGGAGTTGGGAAATAATGCCAGAATGACTTTTTTTGAGCAGCTTTTCCATGCTATGGGAACTAATGATATCCGGGGAACCGACAATGATTCCTTGGAACTTATATTGTTGGCCCTCCTGGTCGATTTGTATGGTTAATTCCTTAAAATCCATGAGAATGAGACCCAAATTCCTTAGCCATTCTGCACCCAACATAATGTCACAACTACCCATGTCGATAACAAACATATGAGATTTCAAATGGTAGTCACCAATTTTTAGACACACATTTTCACAATTCCCTCCACATTTCATGGACCCACCATTTGCAATCATGATTTGGAAATTATTGATTGCATGGATACAAAAATTAGTTTCTTGGGAAATGTGGCGATGAATAAAATTATGGGTGCTTCCACTATCAACAAGAATGATGACCTTCGTATGCTTGATGTAACCAATTAGCTTGAGGGTTTGGGGAGAAGAGAAGAAAGTGAGATCATTTAGCAAAATGATCGGTTCTACTTCAGTAGAGTCTAAGGGAGGGGTTATGTTAGTGGGTTCATATGACACAGACAAAAGGGGAGCCTCTACATCTTCTTCTGAAACATCCGTCGAGATGGCTATAAAAATATTTTGTTCCTTACACTTGTGTCCCGGAAAATATTTTTCATCACAATTATAACAAAGGTCTTTGAGTTGGAATTCATCCATTTCGGCCCTATTCAATTTCTAGATATTTAGTGGAGTATAAGGAGAATTGGGAGTTACTGGTTTAGTGCGAGGAATAAAGGAGGGTTTGCAGTTTTGAGAAGAGACAACTTGTTGTGCTTCCTTATCTCTTTTAGTAGCATCCACCCAACTCTGAGGCCAAACCATGAGGACATGAGCACGAATATCATTATTGAGGCCACTGATAAAACATTATTGGAAAAAAGCATCACACATGGCCTATGTACGAAAAGCGAGTCACTCAAAAGAAGCTATAAAGTCTTCCATTGTGCCAAATTGTTTCAACTTTTTCAAACGACCTAAATGGTTGGTGTCAGTTTCAAAGCATTCATAAAGCTTTGCGACAAAGTGTGTACAATCCACATACCCTTGGTGGTCATTTTATATCCATTGCCACCATTTCCAACGTTCTTGATCTAGATGGAGAACACAATACTAGAGTTTGGAAAACGCATCCGTAAGGCCATACAAAGAAAAATAATGTTCAATTTGAGTTACCCAACCAGTGGGATCCGATCCATCAAATTTGGTCACATCCACACATGGAAGGCCTAGGTCACACTGAAAGTGATGGGACGGAAAATTATGGGAATGAGAGGAAGTTTCACCTTCGGTATGAAAAGGTGGGTCAAATAAGGGAAGATCTGCAAGGATATGAAGCTTGGCGCAGATCGTCGTAGAGACAGATTCAAGTTGGGTAGTAATGTATTGTTTGAGCTCTTGTTTGACTTCCTCGATTGAGGAATGGATTGAAGACGTGATGGAGGAATGCATTTTTTGATTGATGGAGATAATATTGGCACTGAGTTGTCGCACTTCTTGTTGGGTTTCTGTAAAATTAGAGTGCAAGGTAGTGAAGCGAGCTTCCAAGTCTTGGCTATAGGTATGGGCCATGATGATGAGGGAACACGAAAATAGGTGGGTGGGACCACACAAAAAATGGGTTATGGGTGAAGTGTATCACAACGATCAGGGTGACTAGTTGAACCTAATGGGATAAATCCCAAATAAGGGTGTTGGAAGGGGGTTGGGTCCACAAAAACAATTTGCTGAAAAATGATAGGTATTACTGAAAGGGAGTTGGAAGGGGGTTGGTTTTTTTTTTTCTTTACTCCTGTGGAGTTATACTCCGATCTGAACAATACTGCAGTGATGAAATGTCCAAATTATTAACAAGAAGAAATGTGTAGTAATTTTTCAAATCAAATACAAGAGACACAATTACACCGCAATAGATCTTGTATGTTTAGTTTTTGTCTTCATCCTAAGGGTTCTATAGACAAGGGTTTTCCCTATGATATATCTCTATGATATATGTGTGGGGTCCAACAGTAGTACTCGACCCAATATCTCAGGGCACCAACTAAGGAGGCTAGACCGTACCCTTAGCCATACTACCCGACTACTCAGGTAATAGAGAGTATCTTCCCAAGTGTTGTTCTCGGTGGCACTATAGAAGTTAGGCGACTGATCAATTTATCCATGGAGGGCTTCAGGAGATCTAGGTCGATCCGTATACATGTGTTTTCTAATGTGCTACCACTCGAAGGGGTACCAAAAGGGCTTACAAGGGTGGCCAACATATGTGTTCTTAAGTACCACTTGTATTTTGTGCGTGTATGAATCCCTGACCATCGGTTTATGCGTGTAATGATAGATCTATGTATCTTAAAAACGCTAGAATACGTCTCTACCCTGAAAAAATTTAACCCATAATTTTCTGCCGAGGAAGGTGATCTGATACCACTTGTAATATTCCAGATATAAAAAGTATGCAGAACATAAATAAATAGCTATAAATGGCATATGAACAACAATATAACCAGAACAACACCACGATAATACCAAAATGATAACAAAATAACACCATAAATAACACTTTGATTACCAAGAGCAATGTTCACTTGCCTCTTCGAGGGGGCAACCTCCAACACAAAAGAGCTCTATTACAATAATATCCAAGACAAAATTTATCATACCCTCGACTCCTATTTATGCTAAATATTTCTATCAAAAGAACCATTTAGAGGAATATCCTTCTAGAAGTAGAAGCTTCTATTAGGTCTTCTTACATTGGACTTATTCTTCCTTAATGCTCGGCCTTATTAATATTGACCTTTATTACATGGAAATATATTATTCTACCTACATGAGGGGTTAGGTCCCTAACAAGGCTCAAGTGAGGTTACTCCATATGCTCGTAAACTACTGGTATCCGAAGATGGAGTCCTTCAACCCCAATGGGAAACCATTGAGGATTTAAGTGAATGACATATATTGTATCATAGGATTGTCTTGCCGGGGGTGAGGTAGTCAATATAAAGTCCCAAAGGGATGGGATTGGTGTGACCATGGAGGAGTACATTTCCACCCACTGTGTTGTAGGAACAGATAAAGTAGGGAGCCAACTCCCAATCAAGGCGATTAATAACCTGAGATTAAATATCATCGTGCTTGTACTTACATGGATTTCATGGTTGACCTCATTGCACTAGGAATCAAGGCCACTCATGTTCTATGCAGTGGAGTGTTTACGACCCACTGTTTATGACTAGTGTACCTCACTACTGGTTAACATGAAGAGACAACTAATGGATTGCAATCAAGGGAGAAAGAGAAATTTCATATTTGCATCCATTCTGTGTAGATTTTTCTTTAAGCGCGTTCCAGGATTGAACCCTCAAGTAGAGATTATTCGACACTAAAAACACTATCTAGCCATGTCATGGTGGACTGATGTGATGAGGCGACTAGGAGGTGGTTGTGACATTCCTGACCATCAACCTCTGCCAGGTAACGCTACCCAATCAACTGTATCTTTTCTTTTCTTCTCTGATACCAATTCATGACATCCCCAGATTTAAACCAATAGTCTAGGCCATGCCACCGAATAAATTTCATTCTCTGATACCATTTTATATTATATTCATATCTATCTAATGAAATTTAAATAATTATAGAATTTTTTTCATACAACTTTCATGCGGAAACAACATTAAAACATGCATGCAATATTTACAGACAATTCTAATAACATTATAACTTGATTTCAAGATACACATCATATAGAGAAAATAGATTTGGTAATTATCTTTTAATATATGACCACCAACTGCGTTCAGACCTTCCATGAACCTCCTAGCCTTATACCACACTGCTCATCATGCTCAACAGTGGGTCACCCTCGAGTTGGGACTAAACTCCACTAGGCAAGGGATTCCTAGGCTTGGCAAGGACAACAGGAAAGTCGCACAGTTCAACAAGAAGGATTTTCTCTCAGAATCCATCTCACACTAACAACCTATAGCCTCTCATTCCCCATATTCCTATCCCACCCTAGGAAGTGTGCCACTTCTCTTCTCAACATTCTTTCGGCTTCCCAACTTCCCTTCCAGGGCTTCAACAATAGGCTAGACATGATTTCTTAGAGCACTATAGATGTCATTGGGCTCCCTCTGGTTCCCCCAAAACTTGTCTCACATGGAGAGAGTTTCTTGTAGGCCTGATAACATGCTTCTTCAGTCCACATGCCTGACAACCTGCCTCTTCAATCTATGGCCTTATGGCCTAATTCCACAACTGCTTACTTTTTCAGTCTAGTATGTGCACCAAATGTACATGAAAAGAGATTTCTTTCTCCACCTGAATCACATTCCAATCAATAACATGAATAGCATTAGGTATATATTTCTTAAGCAATGAGACATGAAATACATTATGTATAGTCATAGATGCAAGCAATGCAAGCATATAAGCTACTGGACCAATCCTCTCTAGGATTTCAAACAACCCACAATATCTAGCTGCCAACTTGGAACAGTTTCCCAGCTTCAACGAACTTTTGTTGGCTTTCACCTTCAAGAAAACATGATCCCCTACTTTAAATTCCTTGTGAGTTTTGTTCTTATCAACATAGATTTTTTGCCTATCTTGGGAAGCCTCCAAATTCTATTTAATCTTCAACATTTTCTCTTCCATTTCCTTGAGAAACTATGGCCCAACCACTTCCCTATCAGCTGGGTTGTCCTAGCTTACTGGGGTGTTGCACTTTCTTCCATAAAGTGCTTCAAACGGGCTCATCTTTAGTGATTCTTGATACCCATTTTTGTAGGAAAATTCTACCAAGTGTAGATAATCTTCCCATTTATATGGTTTTCCCATCACATACATCCTTAGCATATCTTATATCACTTGTTTCAGACTTTATGTTTTCCCATCAGGCTCAAGATGATAGGTTGTGATGACGTTTAGATTTGTTCCAAACCCTTTGAATAACCCTTTCCAAAAATTTGAGGTAAACTTTGGGTCTCTGTCAGGCACAATTTGCTTGGGTATGCCATGCAAGTGTGCTACTTCGCTCATATAACTATCAACAACATTGGTTTCCTTGTGAGTAACCTTCATAGGAATGAAATGGACATCTTTAGTAATCTTTTCCACCACCACCATGATTGCATCATGTTGTCTGCTTATTCTGGTAAATCCTGTGATGAAATCCATTGTCACCACTTCCCACTTCCACTAAGGAATGGATAATGGATGCAGTAACCCAACTGGGTGTCTATGCTCAGCCTTTACACTTTTTCATTCTAATAATTTATCTATGTATTCAACAATATCCCTCTTCATGCCTGGCCAATAATATTGGCTCTTGACTGCTGAAACTGTTTTCTGATATCTTGGGTGTTCTGCATAAGGTACATTGGGAATTTATTTTAAAATCACACTCCTCAATTTAGGAGAATTGGGTACATAAACTATGTTTATGTACAAGAGAATTCCATCAATTCCCAATTCATAGTCTTCAACTTTTTCCTGCATTTTACCTTGCTGCAATTTTGTTACCAATTTCATGTACTACAAATCTTCTTTTGGAACTTCCAAAATTCTGCCTTTAACATTAGTTGGATACATGTTAATGGTTGTAGCATGTAGTTCATGCACTCTCCTGCTGAGTGCATCAACCACTTTTTTCTCCTTTCCTTTGATGTGCTTGATATCAAAGTCATACTCACAGAGGAATTCCAACCATCTGCTCTGTCTGGTATTCAAAGTAGGTTGATCAAACAAATACTTTACACCATTATGGTATTTCCTCAACTCAAACCTCTTTCCCATGAGGTAGTGCCTCCACTTATTCAAAGCGTTCACTATGGCTTCCAAATCCAAATCACGAGTGGCATAGATCCTTTCATGTTGTTTCAATTTCCTAGACTCAAAACATATCACAAATCTGTTCTGACTAAGGACTCCTCCAAGTCCTTCTTTGCATGCATCTATGCACACCATGGAATATTCATTTGGATCATCAACCTGTAGAATTGGAGAATTGGTTAATAGTTGCTTCAAGTACTGGAAGCTTCTTTCACATTCTTTTGTCCATTGAAACTTCTTTCCCTTCCTTTGCAAGGAAGTGATGGGGTGAGCTATTCTCGAAAACCCTGCAATGAACCTTCTGTAGTAGCCAGCTAGACCCATGAAGGATCTGAATTCTGTCACATTCTTAGGTGTTTTCCACCCTTTTATGGCCTCAATCTTTTCAGGGTCCACTTCTATCCCTTCTTCAGATATGATATGCCCCAAATAGTGAATTTTGTTTTGATAAAATGAGCACTTGCTCAATTTGGCATACAACTGATGCTCTCTTAGTACTTGCAACACCATCCTCAAATGATGCTCATGCTCTTCTTCCGAATTGGAATATACAATGATGTAATCCAAAAAGGCAATGAAAAACTTGTCTAAATATTCTTGGAAAACACCATTCATTAAGAACATGAAAACAACTAGTGCATTTTATAACCCAAATGGCACCACTGTGAACTCATAATGACCATATATTGTCCTAAAGGAAGTCTTGTTGATGTCTTCCTCTTTAATCATTTCCTAATGGTATCCTGACCCGAGATCTATCTTTGAAAATATCCTTGCATCCTTCAACTGATCGAAGAGATCATCAATCCTTGGTAGAGGATACTTGGTATTTATAGTCATTTTGTTCAACTGTCTGAAATCGATGCACAATATCAGTGTCTTGTCTTTCTTATTCACGAGCAAGGCTGGGGAACCCCAAGGTGACACACTTGGGCGTATATACCCCTTCTTCATAAATTCTTCAAGATGCACTTCCAACTCCTTCATATCTGGTGTACTCATTCTGTAAGTAGTCTTTGATACTGGAGCTTCCCTAGGTATCAAATTTATAGAGAAATTAATATCTCTCTTTGGGGGTAGTCCTGGTACCTCCTTGAACACATCTTCGAAATCTTCCAGGACTGCATGGTCCTCTAGATTGGCACCTTATCCTTAGGTGCTTCTTCCATATGGGCTGCAAATATTTGGCAGGCCTTCCTGTAACACTTCTTTAGCTGCATTGCTGAAAAATCTAGAAAAAGTAACTGCCCTGGGAATTCCTTGGACTGTTCTCTTATTTTCTACCACATCTAGGAAAGTGAATGCCTTATTACAAAAGTCTAAGCTGGAATGGTGTTGGTATAATGAATCCATACCAATTAGGTAGTCATATGATCCAAAAGGAAAGATGTTCAAATATGCCTTTGTGATCAGTCCATTCATGTCCATAAGACATGACTTAACCATCTCATTAATGTTTCTTTTGGTTCTGGTATCCATCTGCACCAACCAAGATTTTTCATGCTTGCTTCTTGGAAAATGAAAACTTTCAACCAAATTAAGATCTATAAAACTATAACTAGCTCCTAAATCAATTAAAATAGTAATGGTTTGGTTGTTGATCATACCTTCCATTTCAATCATATGTGACTAATACTATGCTTGGTTGTTGTCCAAGGCTGCATAGATCCTTGGTGCATTTCTTCCCATGTCTTCCATTGTTTCAGCCCACTGTACATTGTGAACAATCCTCACTTTTTCACCTATGTGAGGACAATATCTAAACATATGATCTCCTTTACAAACCCAACATTGAATAGGTGGCTACCTTGGCCTTTGACCCCTTGTCTCAATTGTTATGGGTTCTCTAAAAGTTGGTTGTCCCTAAGGATTATTTTTGAAGAATGGTGGCTTAGTTCCCTTCTTCCTCTGATCCATCTTGAATTTCTTCTTGTCTTCCCAAGCTTTTTGGAAAGTTGGCCTTGCTTTTTGCTAATCATATAGGCACTTATCTCACCGTATGGTCTCATCCAATGTTTTGGGATCATCATATTGTATTTTGTCAGTGATGGATGATGGAAAACCACTCAAATGCCTCTGAATCTTAACCGTCTCATCCTTGATGAAAGAAACATACTTCAACAATTCTAAAAACCTTCTTTCATATTCATATATTGTCATACTGCCAAGCTTGAGTTCAAAGAACTTTCTCATTTTCTTGTCACAATATCTCTTAGTCAAGTACTTCTTTTCGCAATACTTCTTGAATTCTCTCCAAGCAACATTTTTCTCTTTAATGTGTTGCACCTGCAAAAGTTGATCCCACCACATGGATTCCTTTCCTTTGAATTGATGGATGGAAATTCTTCCTTCTGAATGAGAACAATAATTATGTAATTGAAAATAATTTCTCATGCCCAACAACCATGTCTCTACATCTTCATCCTTCTTGTGCTCACCATCAAATGTAGGAAGTTTTATTTTGTTTATTTTTCCCTATAGCTCATCCACCCCAAACCTATTATGATTCCTGATAGGGGATGGACTTGAGTTGTTGTGTTCTCTCTTATTGGAATGCCTCAGGGAGTGAAGGTGATGTCTGCTAACACTTCTTGTTCTTCTTTTCTCATTAGGAAACCTGTGACTTCCTGGTTTTCTTGAGCCACTATGTTATAACCCTAAAATGCACCATACAGGTTTACCCGGCATCAGGCCTACTCATGCCTCTTCCTAGCCAAAGCCATGCTGAGCAATTCCTCAAAAAACCACTTAAAACAAGTAACCCGCGTCCTAACTTCCCACAGGGCGCGGGCATCCGCTTGCTGTCCTTATACTGAACACGGCCATCCGCGGGCTAACCCAAAACAACCCGCGAGTACCTAACAAAGCAAAAAATTAGGAAAGTTTCCGCCGGGACACGAGGCGTTTTGTCAGTTAACTGGAACTCCAAGCCATGCATGGCCGAGAGTTCGCCAAAAACCCTAGCTCCTTCTAGCCTATAAAAGGAGGGGTAGGGGTACTATTCAAAGGAGGAAAAATCATAGCAAAGAAACTCTGCCAAATTGCCA
>ML804544.1:212818-241510 GCA_009831015.1 Picea engelmannii | reverse complement strand
TGAAATTCAAATGTCCAAACCTTTCGTGCCATATCCTACTACTTTCATCAGCATGAGTAAGCAGTAAAGCAGAATCAGGTTCAATGAATTCAGAAAATGTATACAATCTAGACTAATGATTTACCTCACCAGTAGCAACCCTGGAGTTGGTTTGCATGTCATATGTGTCCATGGAATTTGGTGTGAATATGAATTTATTTTCGATGTCGGAATTAGTCATCTGATACACGGAGAGAAGGTTGACATAAAGCTTGGGAACATGCATCACGTTCTCGAAGATTTTGTTGGTGAGTTCAATCTTTCCTTTTCCGGTGACTTTGACAGAAGAGTTGTCCCCCATAAGAATAGGAGGACCTTTGCATGCATCCAAAGAAGAATAGACTGCTTATGAGGCATCCATGTGATTTGATGCTCCTAAATCTACGATCCAAGCATCATGAGAGGAGTTAATTGCAATCAAGGCATGGCTATAATTGCCTTTCTTGGAATTTGGATCTTTTCGCTTCTTCTTCTTTGCACCCTCGGGGATGCGATATCCAAGGTTGTTTTTCTGAAGTATCTGATACATCAGATCTATTTGTTTTTGCATGCATGCAGATTCTGAATGGAATCCTTTGTGATAATATGTTCATTTCTCTCCTTTTCTTCCCTTTTCTCCTTTGGATCTGGAGGCATCGGTGAAGGGTTTTGTGTACCCTTCCTTCTTCATATATGCATGAGATTTCTGCTTATATTTATCTTTAGATTTATGATATTTGTGTCTACCATCATGCACAGTGAGTGCATGTGCCCTTGGGCCTTTGATTGCACCCATGTTGATGAGCTTGGTTTTCTCTTGTGTTAGAGATTCGATAAAGTCCTCAAGAGAAGGCATCTTCCAGGTGGCTCCAGAGGCGAATCTGACAGTATGGAATGTAGATAGGAATAATGAGAATTCAATACCAATCTTGGAGAGAATGGTGAGAACCATTTGTTTCTCCTCCTTCGATTTATCAACCCCGCAAGCTTTGAGTTGGGATAGTAAATCCTTGAATTTTGTAAAGAAATCTTGGATATTCTCAAAGATTTTTGGATCCAATGTGAGAAGCTCCACCTCCAGCATGTGTCCCCTCATCTCATCCTTTTTTCCAAAGAGCCCTTACAATATGGTCCAAGCTTCATTGGGAGTCTTATAGGAAGATATATGAAAAAGGAGATCGGGAGAAATAAGACTACAAATTGTTCCGAGTGCCTCATCCATGCGATTTAGGTACTTGGATTTTTCAATGGATGATGTCGGTTTTGTATCTGTATTCATGGTTAATCTATACAACCCTCTATATCAGATATGTATGGCTATTTTCTCCTTCCATGCAAAATAGTTGTAAGGTGTAAGAATGAATTCTTTTTGGAATTCCATCTTTCCGCTGTCTTCAACCTTTTGTACCTGCAAAATGTTTTTAGTGTAGATTTTTCTTAGCAGTATGTCATCTTTGATACCATGTAAATGTGTTGACCTTCATAGAATATATCTAGCTAAACAATGATACACACATTTGCAAAGAGAATTGGAAAAAGAAGAAGAAGGAGAGAAAGAATGGAAAGAATTCTCATTACACATGATATACTCTGTATAACTCAATGAGTTCGAATTGAGGTGAACCAAGTCACCATAGTGGTGGTATAGAGTGATCTAGACACACAATAGCAGTTACAGGAGTGAACTGCCACCTATTCTAGTCTCTCAGACAGTTACAGGAGTGAATTGCCACCTGATTGAGTTAACTAGTCAACTAGTCTTCAGTTAACTGACTGAACATAAAGTAGTGAGGAGTTAACTCAAGGAATCAAAGCTAATGCACCACTTTGGTGATGATACCAAGGCAAGGTCGAATTAGCATGGTGATTGTCCCAATGTTGCATGGTGATGATCCCAATGCAACATCTAAACTCAACTCAACTAGTCAAGCTAAAGTGTGAACTGAAAGAGAATATTCTCCAGGTGGAATATTCTCTCTTAAAATATAGGAGACTGGATAATGACTAATTATGACTAATGAACAAATAAAAACCTTAGGAAAAATAAATCCTAGGTGTGTGTGAAGTAACTCCAACACATAGAACTGTTTGCATGCACATAATTGTTGGCATGCACAAAATTGTTGGGAAGTGGAAACTGTTGGGGCATGCACAGAACATGCCATATGATTTTCATTAGGGTTGTTGTGGCATGAACATAATTGTTGGGAAGTTGTGTGAAAGGATTGGCACATAACTATGCCATTTATATTCATGACAACCTGATACAAGATCAATTGAAAAGATGTTGGTATGCACAAAACTGTTGACATGAACAAAAATTTTGGGAAGTGGGAACTGTTGGGGCATGCACAAAACACGTCATATGATTTTCCTTAAGGTTGTTGAGGCATGCACATAACTGTTGGGAAGTGGTGTAAAAGGATTGGCACAAAAATGTTCCATTTATATTCATGACAACCTAATACAAGACCAATTGAACATATGTATTTTTAATGAAAGAGCTATATCCACTCAAAAATACTTTTCATACATAGAACTTTGAGCTGATTTCTTCAGCCAAACCTTATTTCTATAAAGAATTTCATATTGGATTTCATCCCAAATTGGGATGGTACTTCATTGACAACTATAAATTGTTTTAAGATATCATGTTAAATATGTTGTAATGTTATTCAATCTCTCCTTTTGGTGATGTATTTAGTGTCAGTAAGATGGCATTTCTAGTGACGATTATTATCAGTGGGGAAATTATGTATATCTAAAGAGTGTAATTAGAGTTAATGAGATCTCTTTTGTGTTTCCTTTTACTTAAAATAGGTAGCTAAAGGTTCATAGAGAGATCTATGCTTGAGAAGTATTGGAGGTTTATTGTAACATGTTTAAATATTAATGAAGTGGTTTATCTTTGACATTAAATGTTTTCAGTATATATAGTAAGTGTTTTACCACTATAAATATTGGTGCTCTTCTTTCTTGTGTTTTCTTATATTTGTTTTCTTATTTTCACTTTCTTATGCTAAAAGCTAATGGTAAATGTTCATAGAAAATTAGATGAATATTGGTAAATGATTGTTTCCCTTGTATTTTCTTCTTATGATTTTCTTATGTTAATGTTGCCTCTTCATAGAATACTAAAGGAATATTGATAATTATTTTTTTTACTTAAAATAGACAGCTAAGTGGTTCTTCAATATAGGTGCCTAAGTTGTTTGGTAGGTGAGATTGCATTTATTCCTCATCCATCATGTGAAATGGTCTTCTCACTATAGAGGTTCATAGAGAGTTCTTTGCTTGAGAATTATTGGAGGTTTTTTGTAACATTTTTAAAGATTAATGAATTGGTTCATATTTTACAATAAAAAAATTTCCTATGTATAACAAGGGTTATACCACTAAAAATCTGGATGCTCTTCTTTCTTGTGTTTTCTTCTTTTCATTTTTTTATGTTAATGGTGAATGCTCATAGAAAATTAGATGAATATTGATAAAAGATTGTGTCCCTTGTATTTTCTTCCTGTGATTTTCTTGTGGTTAATGGTGCATCTTCACTAGAGGATTATAGTGTTTTTTTTTAATAGAATATTAATGAAGTAGTGTAAAAGGATTGGTATTCATGGGAGACTAATATCATATGATATTAGTCTCATGAGAGCATAAATACAATCAACAACAAATAGAGAAGAAATACAACAGTTTATACATAAATTCAACCAATAGAATGAGGGATCGCCAATGAGATTCCTTACAGAGACGTCATTGTCTTTTGTTAGAATATATTGTCTTATAATGAATATGAGTATATTTATATGTTGAGGAACATATTTTCCATTTTGTTCCTAGACGAAACATATACTTTTAAGTTTTATCTTTTCCTTGAAGGGATAAGTCAAGAGGAAAAGTGATTTATTTTAATAGAAATGTTGGTCAGACATTGACATTGGGTTTGGAATACAGAGGGATAAATTCAACCTGAGAGTAAGGATCAACTGAAACTTAGACATTGACATTGGGTTTGGAATACAGAGGGAGAAACTCAACCTGAGAGTAAGGATCAACTGAAACTTGGACTAGAAGTGGTCATGATTCAGTCCCCACTGCTATAAATCATTTAACAAGAGTCTCTAGAGGCATATCCAGCCAAACCGTGACTCCTTGCTTCAAATACCTCCTTTATATTTGCAACGCAAACAAGGGAGACAACATTTAGCTTCAAATACATCCTCTATATTTGCAATACAAACAAGAAAGACAACAATTAGTCAATTGTAGAAATGATCACTAGTAAAATGGAAACATTGACTAAGAAACATTTTTTCTCACAATTTGTCCATGATATAATCAACCCACGTGCCACTTAAAACTAGTTTCAGAAAAAAGGATTTTCTTAACTGTAAAGTTTGATAAGAACTATTAAGCAAATACCTTGTCTAAATCCTGATAAATCTTTTACAAATGATTATATAATGATTATACAATGATTTCATAGATAGTAAGGGAAAATATTTTAGGTTTACTTATTTGAACCATGTAGAAGTGGGCTATAGTAAAATGGGATGAAGGGAGATCGACATCACCTCAACATCTCTAAAATATTATGGTTGTTGTTGATTGTATTTATGCTTTGTTTGTTGTTGATTGTATTTTTGATTGATATCATAGTGATTGGATTCATGTTATGCATAATATATCATGGGTTAGTAACTCCATATTGAACACAAAATATTACCTTATTTGATTCATTACTAGTATAGTGTATTCATTATAAGGAGTTTGTATGATGTTTTAATTATATAGGGAATTACTAAAAATGCATATATTTATTTTAATACATATATAATACATCATCATATAATTGTTTTACATAATTGTTCATATAAACAAAAAAATAGATTAAATTCTAAAAGATCAGTGATTAATTCAAATAAAAATTAATGTTTGTGAGGGAAATTATCTAACTCATGGACATCTGCATTGAATTGAAACCAAATCTCTTGTTCAAATCGATGTGTTATCTTAGTGCACATCACTCTTTAGAAGAATATTTACTAAGATATTCCTCAACTTGAACATTCTCGAGGGCAAGGTGTTAGATTTTATTTTTCTACCCTTTTGCAGTATAGAGATTCAAGTCAAGAAATGCTCTTATTTGCATATTATATCAAGAATACATGGAGTAATTGATCAATCAATATATTGTTGCTACTTAGTATTGGTATAGATAATCACACATATGATATTCAATTAGATACAACAATATCCTAAATAATTTACCATAAAAAATAACGTTTTTCACATAATCACCACACAAATATAACAATTCTCCCTTGTGCATCTCCATTATTTCTCACACCAAGCATCTAGGGTTTTCCTATTTTTTTCCATGGATTTTTTTATATTTTTCATTCAAGTTKAAATACAGATACATTTTAAAGATTCCTTAGAGAGGTATTATGATTCTTAACATATCATTTATACTAAAATTATCCCTAATTAATGGACTATCATATATTATATTCATACAAAATATTATCCTATACACTATATCCTATCAACTTAAAAAAAGTAAGTGTTTAGTGAAAAAAAATTAGAGCATATGACATAGCATATATTGTATGCTCTCAATTTATACATGTATATCAATAAAAAAATAGAACAATAATCTATTTTTTGATGCAAACTCGTGTTGTTATTTCTCTTGGTCAAGTCATAAGCATCATAGGTTTCAAAGATTGAAATATTTGTTTTACTAATTAAAATACTAGAATATACAATATGCCAATGCTTATCATGAGCATGTCAAGGAATGTGAAACTGATTTTCTTGATGATCTATATCGCATTAAATATTGGAATCAATGGAAATATTGACATGCCTTATAACCCTCTAGTGTAATTCCTACAACCCTGAAACCTTTTAGGTTTAGAAAAGAAAAGAAAAACCAACACACGAATAAGAAGAAAACCCACATATAATTGATATATCTATTAAACTAAGAATTATGAAAATAGAGCTATATAGATTTGTCTACACTGTTACTCTAGCAAAATAGGAAAACATCAATACTATACTGCAATGGCTACAACCTTAAACACTCTAGGTCTACAAATTGGTTCTACTAAAAAAACAATGCATGTCAGTACTAAAATAACAAGAAAACCCATATGACAATAATGGATTGTAATGGATATAACCTTAAACACTCTAGGTCTACAAATCGGTTCTACTAAAAAAAAATGCCACTACTAAAATAACAAGAAAACCCATATGACAATAATGGAGTGTTAAATTGAAGGATAACACTCCAAGAGAATCCAACCCTAGACCTAGAGTTTCAGATCCAAAACTATAATATGAAATTGATTTCCCTAAGATGAACCAAAATTGTAAATGATATGAATTCACAATGGAAGGGGAAGGTGTTTAAGAGAAAAATAGAATTGGAAATGTAAATAATAATTTTTTCATTAAATTTTAAATATGAGTTAGTACATAGATGATACACTAGAACTAGGCATGATTCCTTCCAAGTCTCCACGTGTGTAAGCTCCAACTTCAAACCATGCCAAATATTTTGAGAATTGATCCCACTAAGTTATGTTTGGAGGTTTCCACTAAGTCAATTTCATGAGTAAGTAAGAAGAATGACATGTTCAAAATTGAGTGAATGAGTATACATCACTTGTTTAAAGAAATCATAATGGTATGTCATCTTTAATTATTTATTCATGATCGGCTTTGGAAATTTTCCATTTTCTAACTTATGTTTTTTTTCTTGATTGAACTTCTATTAACTTTATGCGTGTTGCACATACCAAATGACTATATTGAAAAATTATGACATCTGAATGATAGTATTGAAAGTGAACATGACTATCGGTTTGATGGGTTTCTTGAAAAAAATATCCTTTCAATATGATGGATCCTCTTTCATATATAAAACCCTTATCATCAAAATCTTCTAATAACCTCATCTTTTGTTATGTGCATCACATCAAATAATATTTCATGTTTTCAGTGTTTTCTATAGGTGAAACCACAACAAAGACATCTCCTGCAAATAATTCGATATGTTCCAACAAGTAGTTTGTGTTAGATTAGCACACATGCACGTGCCATTAAACTCATCCACTATATATATAAATTGTATATATCCAACTTACAAGTACAGCTACAAGTTGTTTAAATATTTAACAAATATATTTTCAAACAATTGTAACATAAAAATTACCTTCTCTAACTAGATCAAAAACTGTATCGTCATCAACTGACACTATAGTTTGATTTGATTCCATCTCCTCTAAGCTTGCAAGTGGAATTTTCCAATTATATTAAGTTTGGTATGTATCCAAGATTTAACATATTCTGCATTTTTCATTTTCGCAAATCTCTATGGATTCTATGTTTTCCAAGGAAGAGGAGGCTCTCCTTGCCTTTCCCTTTTCAAACTTCTCTTCAGGATGCTTTCCCATAATGCATCCTTCGCAAACCCCTTCAGAAAAATGAATGTCTGGCAATCCTTTGACTTTTCCTATATCAGAAATTCGTTGCATGTACCTAAAGTTTAAATGACCAAATATCTCATGCCATACTCTACTATTATCATTACCATGTGTAAGTAGCAAAGAGGAGTCATAGTTAGTAAACTTAGTGAAATTATGCAATCGTGATTTGTGATTTACCTCACCAACTACAATAATGGAACTATCATGCATGTCAAGTACAGTAACTGAATTTGTTGTAAATTCAACCCTTTTACCTGTTTGAGTGATCTAATAAACTGAGAGCATATTTATAGAAAGATTTGGAACATGTAAAACATTCTCAAAACTTCCATTACGTAGTTCCACTCTTCCCTCTCCTGCAACTGCTATTGGAGTATCATCCCTCATGAGAATAGGAGGTCCATAGCATTAAATCAAAGAAGTACAAACTTCCTCTTTAGTTGCCATATGATGTGATGTGCCATAATCCATAATCCATGAATCAGATGAGGAATTGATGGAAACCAGAGCACGATGATTACATTTCTTAGGCTCATAGTCTTCTTCCTTCTTCTTCTTGGCTCCTTCAGGAATGAAGTCTCCAAGGTTATTCTTCTGAAGTAATTGTGTCATAAGATCGATATGTTTCTTCATGCATGTGGATTCTTCATGATTCAGTTTATTGAAATATGTGCACTACTTTCCCTTCTTCTTCTTCCCTTTGGAATTTGAAGGATCTTTGGAACCTGAATAATCCTTGAAGGGTTTGGAATATCCCTCCTTTGACTCTGGATGTAATATCTCCTTTCGTTTTTGCTTCGACTTCTAATTGGATGACCCTTTTCCATCATGAATGGTGAGTGCATGTGCTTTGGGATATTTCATGAGGCCCATTTGTATGAGTTTTGTCTACTCTTGTGTGAGAGACTCAATGAACTTAGCCATTGTAGGCTTCTTCCAATTGTTTCCCAAAATACATCTTCCTGAATGGAAATTGGAGACATATGCAACATATTCTAGTCCTAGATTGGAAAAGATTGTTAGAATAAGTTATTTTTCTTGTCTATACTTTTCAATACCACATTCACCCAAGATCAATATCAAATATTTAAATTTAGTAAATAAATCTTGTATATTATCAAAACTTTTAGGGTCTAAGGTATTCAACTCTACCTCAAGCATATCACCTCACATTTCATCCTTCTTTCTAAAGAGTCCTTCCAAGGTGGTCCATATATTGTTTGGAGTCTTACATGCAGAAACATGAAACCATAAATCAGTGCATATTAACTAGGTAATTATTCATGTGGCCTCATCGTTACGATTCTTCCATCTAGTCTTCTCAAGCATTGATGTAGGTTTTGTTTCTGTCGCCATCATCAAATTATACAGTCCTTTTCTTTTGAGTTGGAATGCGCCCTTTGACACCCATTAAAAATATTTGTACAGTGAGAGTATCATCACCAGACTTGATTGAATAATTTTCATCTTCTCCATCCCTGCTATTGATTCTGAAAAGATCCTGAAAACCCAGATTGTGGATTCTGAGATATGACAAATGGTTCTATGGTAGCTATAGATATGATAAAAGAACTATATATCCTAAAATACGATGTGGGTTTTGGATATTTTTGTTGAGAATGAGAATCCCTATGTTATACGTCTTTGGTCAATATTTCAGCCCGACTTAGATCGTGGATTTCTAGATATGGTTGTTTTACTGCATAAAACCAATTTTCTAGAGGGCATACTGAATCACCACACCCTAGAGAAGGGTGCAGTGTGACTATGTCACACCCTAGCAATGGATAGGGTGCATTGATGTTAGAAAACTAAATGTTGCACCCTGGTGAAGAATATAGTGCGACGATATGGCACCTTGGATGTGTAGAAGCTGTGTCGATTCCTGGAAAAAAAATTCATAAGTTTGAGTGTGATTGTCGTACCCTAGCAATGGATAGACTGCATCAATTCCAATTCTCGCACTTTTCAATGGGGATAGGTTGAAAATATGGTGGAAACTAGGGTTACTCAATAACTAAATCCTCTTTTGATTTTCTCTAGCTTGTTTGGGTTTCTCTAAGCAGCTTGACTCTGATACCATGTCAATGTTTCATGGAAACTTGAACATGATACCTAGCTAAATCATACACAAACAAAGCTTATCAAGAAAAGGAAGAGAGATACAGTATGAAGAATGAGAATCAATGTATATTATGATATGTTCAATGAGTGTGTGATATTCACTGATATAGGCAGTGACATCCTATAATTAATAAAATAGAATAACCAGTGAGCCGTAGTGAGATTTTCTTAGGAATGCATGCATAATAGTGATGGTCTAAAATTAGAAAGTTTAAAATAGAACTAGTCAATTAACTCCCATTGAACTAGTGTGCAAAAAATAGAAATTTCTCCAACATGTACAACTTAAGAAGGTTAGATATTACAACCAAATATCAAATATGGTATGGAGAAGAAAAGAGAAAAAACAAGACATAGAAAGACCTAATGGTTTTTTGCATTGAGAAAAAGAAGAAGGATGCTCTTTAGCATGCCTATTTTAGACTTCTTACATTGATCACTTGAGACAATCCTAAGTAATGAAAGAGGTGCTCAAGGATAAGGGCATGTTTTAAATATGATCATGAACAAAATGAAGCATGAGGCTGGAGTATAAGGGTTGGTATATCATATCTTGAGGAACAAATTCAAAATTGTTTAAGGGAAATTATATGATCATTTTCGGATTGTTGGAGGAATTCCTTTATGGATGATTAGAGAATTAAGTTAACAACCATTAAGACTTCTCGGGAGATTATATTAGGACAACATTAAGAGGATTATTGAATAATAATTTGATATTCTCTTAAAGACAATGATCAACTTATATGGAAGAGTGTCATTAAAGGAGTTTGTTTGTTGAGTTGAATATTGTTCTAAGAAGATATTTCAAGGTGTTCTCTTGACAGATTTGTGTATGTTTTTGTGGAAAATTTAGATACTTATTTTGGCACAAATTAAAAAGAGTTAAGTGTTTATTCAAAGGATAGAGTTAAGAATGATTAGTGTAGAAGTAAATTACAAACTCGTGTATTTCCTTGAATATGACTTGAGCCTGGTTGTAGAGAATATCTGATAGAATATCAAGGACAAATTTGAAAGTTCATTTCAAATCATTGAGAGTAGAAAAGAGGACTTGATTGCAGCAGTGAGATAAGTACCAAATGTTGAATTTATGAGATAAACCTTAATAAGTCTCGTAGAAGATCAAAAGAAACCTTGTAGAAGCTCTAAATAATCCTTGAAGTCCTTATGTGGTGAAGTATATGAAGCATTTGAAGTAATACAGAAGTATTGGAAATATCCTAAATGTAATATTCTCTTGAAGCATCCCTACAACTCTGGATGGAAGTGTTGGAGTGTCCAAAGTAAAATTGTAACATTCAATGAGGACCATTGTTGAGAAAGTTTTTGGAACAATTAGCTGCAACAACATTGAAGTACAAAGATTGGAATACTACTTTGACAAAATGTTTGAGACCAAAATGTTGAGGATTTTTCACCTAAGGATGACAAAGTATGTAGAGTATCAAAAGGAAGGTGAAAAGGATTCACACAAGTAGCAGGGAAGGCTTTGTAGATCAAGTTGTCAAATTAGTCTAGGAATGGGGAACATGTCCGTATTCTTCTAATTTGCACAAGCTTCACCATATGATCTCTTGAACAAGGAAAAAAGTGTTGGAAAATTTTGTAGCAAGAAAATGAAAATATCTGAAGATCAAGACTAAGAATCCCTATCTTAGGGGGAATTAGTATAATCCAAGGAGGAGTCAGTGCAAACAAAGTGTATTAAGAAGCTTCACAAAAAGGTTTTTAGCAACACCAACACTGTACCAACTACAAGGGAAACAACAAATTTTATAGGGGAAGATTTTTCAGACAGGTTAGAGGATCTTATGATCACTTAAGGACCCTTCCAGAAGTTTAGAACAATTAATAAGGGAATAGCTCCTTATCAGTCTCTCAAAGGCATCCCATTTTCATTGTTGTCAAAGGGGGAGAGAATGCAGTAAAACAATAGTCAGATAGAATTGTGCAATGGACTAACACATGGGGGGGAGAATGAAGAAAGAATATGTTACTTCCAAAGAGAATATTGTAGATATTTTTACCAATCCATTACCAAGAGAAACCTTCAAATATCTTAGATAGAGGTTGGTTTTGATCTCGCCCTCCTTTCTTTAGTAAAGAATATATTTCACTACATGTACAGGTGCTCCATTCGATGTTGTATCATGGGAAAGTGATATCGTTGTTAATATTTACATTAATCATGAAAATAAGTTTGATTTTATAGAAGATACACATGGATGAAGTTAGATATTTGAGGATGATTTTGTGCACATAAAGATTCTAGGAGATTGATTTAGCACAAGCTTCCAGAGGACCTTCTTCCCAAGGGTGGAATACAGAGAGTATCTCTTTTTCATTGTTGTCAAAGGGGAAGAGTAACAATTATAAAAAACTAACGAAATTGGATGTTGTTACTTATTGAAAGGAGGAGTTTATTGCAGACATTGAAAGGGGGAGAAACTTAGCATCAAGGCCATTGATTTGGAAGTCAGGCTCTTTTGGTTTCCATCAATGAAAAAGAGGGATTTTTTTGCACATATGTTGTCATTGATGTCAAAGTGTTCTTGGGCATGGTCAGCTATAGTGCAATAAGAAAAAGTATGACACAAAAATAGATGAAGTCATGAAAATATGAAAAGAAAAGTGCACAGAAGGATCGAAGGACGAAATGATCAACAACACATAAATGGATTAATAGCATAGAAGGTATGGCACACAATATGACACATAGATAGAGTAAGTTGTGAAAGGATGAAAACAACAGTGCGTAGAGGATGAATGGAACAAAATAATATAAATGGCACAAAAAAGGGTCAATGGTGCAAAAGAAAATCTACAAGGTGCTTTGAACTAGTGCGACGAATGATGTAGTGAATGTGTCAAGACGAAGCTGGTGTGACAGAATGGACTGCGATGGATTGTGTGGAAGATTGCAAAAAAGAAAATATGTATGGTTCCTTGAGCCAATGAGAAAAATGGCTCAATGGAGTGTGATGATATGAAGCCCATATGATAATCAACATAGTGAAATGTGACAGGATGAACGAAAATTTGACAGTCAAGTGAGCAAGTGATCCAGGTGGATATTGTTGGCCACCCACCTATTCCAGCTGGCTCCTCGTGTCTGGTTTTTATTTAGCACGTTCTTCTATATTTCTTTGTAATTGTGAATTATAAACTTTTGGGGATGTCTGAAGCTCCACACATCCTCCAGGTGGATACAGGTGGCCTCTTGCCTAATCCAACTGGATTATTTTGTATGTTTTCATGTCATCATATCTTGTTGTACTTACAGGGCCATTTTGGGGCCCTAAACGTTGTTTTTTTGGCTCACCATAGTCAAACTATAAACGAAGTTAGATTTTGATGTTGAAATGTGTAGTTCTATGAAATACCTTTCCAATGGGCTATCACGTGCCTAAAATAGAGGTTGTATGCAAAGGTTATGACCCTTGGAAGTTGAGGTACCAAATTACACCAACTTACCCATAGGGCCCACATGACTTTTGGCATTTCACCTTCTAGGGTTAGGTTTTTGGATGTCTAGGGTTTTGGCATTCATGAATAATATAAAAAAAGGCCTATGGATCCTCATTGTGATCCATTCTTCTTAGACAGATGCACGTAGAAACCACATCTCTTCTCAGAGACAGATACCACAATTCAAGCAAGTGTTTCATTTATGCAATTTTACAGTTTCAACCTATTTCATTATTTAATAGAAAATATTGTTCACTAGATACTTGTGTTATTCTTCATATCTCCTTGTTTATTGTATTTAGTCTATTAATCAAAGTGGTATGCTCTTCATTTATTTTTCTTCGTGCATGTTCCTGATAAGATCTGGGTACAAGAAGTTGGGACTCGAACCAATCGAGCAATAACAGGATCGATCGCGTCGATCCCGACAACAACCCATGGGGAACGAAAAGAAATATGATGGAGCAGGAAATCCTATTAAAAATTTTCTCGAGGAATCCCTCACGCAACAAAGGAAAAAAATGATGGACAACTTCACGCAGATCCTTCGACGACTGCCCACAAGAGAAGCATCTTCATCAAGTGGCCATGCAACCCCCTTTAAGGTATAGGTAAATTTTTATATTCCATTATTTGAAGGACTAATTGATGCAGTCCACAATTGTTCTGATAGGGAAAATATCACTTTTTCACTCCTCAAGGTCATTCCCCATGTTAAAGACTGGTGGGATACTTACTCTGAGCAAAGAGCCATGGAGGAATCTACAATGTGTATGGTCGCCCCTACATGGGATTCCTTCCAGGATTCCATTAAAGAAAAATACTACCTTGTTGGAAGCTACGAGGACTAGTACGCTAGATGGACCACTCTACGTCAAGAAAGGGACCAAACAATAACATATTTCACCAATAGTTTCCATACCCTATGCACCAAATTGGGTATCAAAGACTCTGAGCATCATCAGGTGCTCAAATACCGTGGATATTTTCATAGATACATTCAAACATAAATGGATTTCCTGGACATCACCTCATTGGGAAGGGATTATAGATAAGTTGTCAAGATCAAGCAAAACTTTAAGAAGAAATGACGAGAGTTTGGATTTTCAAACCCTTCACAGATGAAGCAAGGAAAAGGTAGCCCCAACCCACACAACAAGGGACTAAGTTGAGATGGCTGACCTCAGGACAACCAGTCCAAGACGCAACACAAGAAGGGAAATGAGAAGAAGAACAAGGAAACGAGAAAATAGTGCGAGTACCATAAAATTCCTTGGCACAACACCGAAGAATGTTGCTCTAAGCAGTCCCTCATGGCCGAGATGAAGGCTTCCAAGTCAGAGGCCAATTATGATTCTGAGTCGAATCTTGAAGGAGGGAAGCATATTATCAATGTTGAACCCAGTGCCACTATCGCTACGACCAAAGTTCGTCCAAGTGGACCAGAAGAACCAGAGGAAGGAGAATGCCTCTTTCACTCATAGATGTGGGTCAAGGGGGCTTCTATTCATTTCATTGTCTAGAGATATTTGTGTCAGCCAACAATGTCGTTTACCCTACGACATAAATCGTTTCAAAGATGAGGTACTGTGTGATATTTCTCCCCTTGAAGTTTATGATGTCCTTTTAGGACAACCATATTTGTGGAAGCGTCATGATGTGTATGAGTCTAGACCCCGCAGTGTTATTATTACTTTGGGTAGACAACTTTACAATATCATATAGGTAGTGTCGCCTACTACTATTTCTTTAATCTCTACTAAGTAATGCATTAAGGTCATTTCATAGACCGTGAAGTTCATCTTCTTTGTGATCTGTGCTCACAGTAAGAAGAAGGTCACTGCCACATCCGTGGCCTCTACACAGTGCCTTTATTTGCAGAAAAATAAAGTGGATGGGATCATGGAAGAATACAGAGACATCTTAGCCTCACCTACAGGGGTATCAACACACTGTCAAGTCAAGCATCCAATTGATGTAACCGCTGACGCGCCTCTACCTAATGGACCAGTCTATCGGTGCTTGCTGATGGAGAATGAAGAAATCAGGTGTTATATCTAAGAGCTTATTCAAAAGGGGCACATCGGGCCTAAATCCTCCTCTTGTGGAAGCCTGATTGTACTGGTGCAGAAGAAGGATGGTACTTGGCGACTATGCATTAATTACAGAGCCTTAAAAAAAATCGCATTCAAGAACCGCTACCCCATTCCTAGGATTGATGAACTTCTTGACCAACTCAAGGGGGAAAAGTTATTTAGCAAGATTGATCTAAAGTCTGGTTTCCACCAGGTTCCCATCGAACTAATTGATGTATGGAAGACAACTTTCAAGTCTAAATAAGGTCTCTACGAATGGCTAGTCATGCCCTTTGGCTTAACAAATGCACCAACCACTTTCATGAGGTTGATGGATGATGTATTGAGACCCTTCACCAAATCCTTTGTGGTAGTTTATTTGGATGATATCCTCATCTTCAACAAAACGTGGGAGGAGCACATGCGGCATATTAAACAGGTTTTGATCACTCTGCAGCAGCACAATATTTATGCATACTTGGAAAAATGCTCTTTTGGCATGAACATGGTCCAATACTTGGGCTACATTGTTGATGAGCATGGGGTACATGTTGATCCAGCTAAGATCCAAGTCATCTGTGACTAGCCAGCCTCGACCACAGTGACCGAGCTTTAGATATTTTTGGGACTAGACAACTTATATCGACAATTCATGTTGGGATTCTCCCATGTTGCATGGGCCCTCAGCTAGGTGACCAAGGGCAGTGGCAGGGCCAAGTTCGTGTGGGGGAAGGAGAAGAAATTAGCATTTGATGATATGAAGTATCGCTTGTGCTCAGATCTAGTACTTTCCTTTCCTGATCTGCAACAACCATTCAAGATTGAGACTGATGCACATGACTATGTTATGGGTGCAATTCTCACTTAGAAAGGGCATCTAGTGGCATACCATAGTGAGACACTCTCTGATACTGTCCATAAATACCCCACCTATGAAAAGGAAATGTATTCCATTTTACAATCCTGACGTTAATGGAAACATTACATTATAGGGAAAGGGAAAATCATACACACTAATCACAAGCCTCTGTAGTTCATCCAGACACAGGGGAAATTGTAAAACGATCTCCATAAGAAGAGGTCCACCTACCTGCAGCAGTTCCATATCCACATCAAGTATAAGAAAAGTATCTCCAATCATGTTTTTGACTGCCTCAGTCGGCCTCCTATGACTGCACTCACCATTGTTCTCCATTCCTATGGACATGACGCATCTGAGTGGCCCCAAATTCATCAGCAAGATCCAGACTTTGCCACCACATATCAACTCTTGGGTACAGGTGAATTGTCACTGATTTTCACATTAAGGATGGAATCTTATGTCACCTAGGACATCTCTATGTTCCTACAAGATAACTTGAAAATATGATTTGGGAAGCCCACTACAGTCGGGTGGCAGAACATTATGTTGTAGAGAAAATTGTGGTCATTCTTCACAAAAAAAATTAATAGCCAAAATTTCGATAGGATGTCAGCAAATATATCATATCTTTCACTACATGTGTCATTGCCAAGCCCACCATCAAGAAGCAAGGCTTATACACCCCTCTTCCTATTCCTGAGAATCCTTAGGAATCCATCTCAATGGACTGCATGTTTGGTTTTCCATCCACCAAGCAAGGAAATGACTACGTGTTTGTGGTCGTTGATTGGTTTTCGAAGATTTCCATCCTCACAACATGTATGAAAAATGTCATAGTGGAAAATACTTCCAATATCTTCTTTGAACGAGTGTGGGTCGACTTTGGGATACCACAAACCATTATCTCCAACTAAGACATCAAGTTCCTCAACACCTTTTGGTCGAGTCTCTAGTCTCTGTTGGATACCAAGCTCACAAAATCCACTTCTTTCCACCCCCAAACCGATGGCCAAATAGAGGTCATCAATCGCATGATTGTGCACATCTTGCGCATGTACATGGGGAGAGGGTCTCCCATATGTCCAACAGAGTTACAACATGGCTCTCCATAGTTTCATCATCCATAGCCCATTTTAGGTGGGTCTGGGATTCCAACCCTTGGGACCCATTGATGTTTCACTTCCTCTTCCCACTGCACAGACAAACTCTTCCCCTGATCAGTCTATGATTGGAAAAGCCACCATATTCATTGAGTGGATTCATCACATCTGCCAACAGGTCGAGGAGATTTTGCAGAAATCCAATGCTAAGTATAAGCAGTGCCATGATCAACACAGGGTACCACACCAATTTTAGGTTGGCGACAAAGTTTGGTTACATTTATAGAAGGAGCATCTAACCGGTCCCCATCAGAATATTCACCTACTTTGTTATGGGCCTTACACACTCACCAAGGTTTTGGGTAGCAATGATTTTGAGCTCAGCACTCCACCCTTCATTGGTCTGCATCCAATATTCAATGTGGACCTCCTTCGGCCATATTTTACCCCATTATTGGACACCTCTGAGATCGCAGAACAAATGACACCAACAGATCTCAACCCTGACTGCATGGAACAAGCATCCACTGATCAGATAGTGGAAACACAAGTCAAGGGCACTCGCCAGCAACGAATCCAACTTTATCGGGTTATCAAGGCAGGGAAACGCCTACACCAAGAAAAGTGTCTAACCTGGGGACAAATCCAGTATAATTTCCTTCACCCGATGGGGGAAATCCACACAATGGAGACCATTTCTTCCTAAGGGGGGAGAATTGATCCAGGTGGATATTGTTTTCCACCCACCTTTTCCAACTGGCTCCTTGTGTCCTTTTTTTGTTTAGCACGTTGTTTTGTACTTCTTTGTAATTGTGATTTCTACACTTTTGGGTCTGTTTGAAGCCCCACACATCCTCCAGGTGGATACAGGTGGCCTCTTTCCTAATCCAACTAGCTTATTTTGTATGTTTTAATTTCAGCACATGTTGTTGTACTTCCGGGGCCGTTTTGGGGCCCTAAATGTTGTTTTTTTGGCTCGCCATAGTCAAACTATAGACAAAGTCAAAGTTTGATGGAGGAATGTGTATCTCTCTGAAATAACTTTCCAATGAGATATCATGTGCCTAAAACAGAGGTTGTATGTAAAATTTACGACCCTTGGAAGTTGAGGTACCAAATTACACCAACTTACCCATAGGGCCCACATGACTTTTGTCGTTTCACCTTCTAGGGTTAGGTTTTTGGATGTCTAGGGCTTTGGAATTCATGAGTAATATCAAAAAGGCCTCTGGAGACTCATTGTAATCCATTCTTCTCAAACGGATGCATGTATCAACCACATCTTTTTTTAGAGATAGTTACCACCATTCGAGCAAGTGTTTCAGTTCTACAGTTTTACAGTTTCAACCTATTTCATTATTTAATAGAATATATTGTTCAATGGATATTTGTGTTATTCTTCATATCTTTGTGTTTATTGTATTCAGTATGTTAATCAGTTCATTCTGCTCCTAAATCCAAATCAACAAGTCACCAAGAAGAACTAACCATTTGATGGGGAAACTTGGTGAGCATTCTACGGGGAAAGTGTGACAAGATGAATACTTGTGACTTGAGTCTTGCACTCCAATTTTAGATGCACATTGAGTAATCCATAATGTAAATTGTTGCGTCAATTTTAAGGAGATGAGTTGGAGCTCATTCGTAGGAAGATTTGGTCTATTTATTTTAGTCAAAGAATGCCCAATTGTAACTGGACCTTGATATGGTCAAGATTGTTTTATAATATAAACTTCATGCATCAACGTACTTCATTTAGACATAAGTATAACTAGCATGACCTTGATCTTGTCAACATATGCCCATAATATAATTGTCATGTATCCACACACTTTATTTAGACAGAAGTGTAACTAACATGACCTTGATCTAGACAAGATATGTCCATAATATAACTGTCATGCGTCCACATACTTTATTTAGATAGAAGTGTAACCAACAGGACTTTGATATGGTCAATATATGTCCAAAATATATTTGTTATGTGTCCACATACAATTAGTTAAATTCAGGAAAATATATTATAAATCAAGATGTGCATTGATTGAATTGGTAGGGGTGTGAATGAGAAAATAATAAAAAGGTTATGTAAATTGCTCAAAGGAACTGAACTGAAGATATATCATATCGATTTTGAATTGAAGAGAAATTTCTTATGAAAGTTTTAGTTTCCCAAGGAATTTTTATTAGAGAAAACCGAATACAGTGAGGTAGGGTGGTGCAGGGGAGAGGGATGGTGTCCTCACTCTACAAGTTGGCACTCAAGAGGATTGGTATCCTTATCCCAGTGACAGGTTGGAGCCTATCTGCAAGTTGGAGCTTGCTTGTGAAGGTTGGAGCTTTCACCAAACTAGTCAGTTGGAGTTGGCTACAACATGTTGAAGTTTGTTTTTCAAGTTGGAGCTTGCAGTGAGGGTTGGAACCTTCACCAAAACAGTAAGTAGTTGCTTATTGCAAATAGATTGAAATATGTATATTGTGTAAGTTGGATATTACATTAGGAATGGGTTTCCATATCAGTTAGTATCCTGATATTGTAATGAAAAAATTATAAAAGAAAATATTTTGTGGTTTTCTCCCATTTGGGTTTCCACATAAACTCTTTGTGTATTGTACATGTCCTTATGTGATTGTTAGAATATTATGTATTAATGATGTGTCCTTAAAGTGTTAAATATTATTTTAGTATACAGTATTTATTCTCCCCTCATCTCTCAATACTGCTAAAGGTTCCAATAGTAATGGTGTCTTTAAACACCACCCTTATCTTCAAAAGTAATTGTCTCTCTTCAATTATCTCCAGTATTGTGTTATATGTTTCATGTCATGTTCCACCATGTTTCCCAACATGGTATCAAAGCCAATGGTTTAAAAACTTGACCTATTATCTACAAACCTTGTTGATTCAAACATGTTGTGTGATTGACTCTAGGCTGGTGGTTTATTGATTGAAACTTATTCAAATAGACTAGTCTATTTGGATATCGAAGATGGATTCGATGATTGATCCTATTGTTTTGAATGGATCAAATTATGTAGTAGGGGCACCAGATATGGAAACCCTATTGAAGATAACACAATTGTGGTATTATATGAAGGTTTTGATTCCATATCCAACAAATGGTCAAGAGAAGTTTGTTGTTGATGGAAATATGGATGAGGCTGTAGGGGTCATTACAAAATACATCTCATGGGAGATTCATTTTCACCTCAGTGGAATCGACTGTCCCCATCAATTCTGGAAGAAGTTGAAGTCATTATTCGACCAATCCGATGAGAGCTATGCCATGTAATTGGAGAAAGCGTTGATCTCTCACAATCCTCATTCCTTTGAGATAATGGAGGACTATTTGGCATGTGTCAAAGAACTCCAATTGAAATTGGGAGAATTTGGAAATAACTATCAAAATAAGGATGAAAAACTCATCAAGCTATTTCTTATGGACTTGAGAACACCATTGACATGTGCGTGTCAACTTTTTGCACCAACTGGAAATAAAGCAAGGAATATGGTAAGGATTACACCTTTGAAGCTTTATGTGGTATTTTAATTACTAATAAACATAGATTTCTTGGACAAGTCAATATTGGTGGTAAACACCAAGCCCACTTTCTCAAGGGAAAAGGCAAGATGGATTCGAGGGATAGAATATGGTTTGATGCCTATACACAAAAACCTACCTAACATGATTAGAAACCTCAAAGACAAGAAGATGCACCACAATAAGGTCAAAATAAGAAGACATGTCAATATTGTGGAAACACTGTACATGTGGAGAAAGTCTTCTATAAGAAGACAGATGACTTAGAGGAGAAGGTTAAACACCCTGAAGGAAATGTGTTTGTTGTACATCAACCCACTGATAATTTCATCTTCCAATTCATAACCTATCATGCCTTGCTATCTCATTCTACGCAGAATGAATGGATGGTTGACTTTGGGTGCACTCATCACATGGCTAAGGATGCCTCCTTATTCACATGGTTGGATGAAGCTAAGGAGAGGAAAATATTTGTTGTTGATTATTTTTCTCTAGATGTTTCTCGTCAAGGTGATGTTTCTTGTCGACATAGGAATATTGTCAATGTCTATCATGTGCCAAATATAATCTCCAATTTGTTTTTTATTGATCAATTAACACAGACAAGTAATATTGTAGAATTTTTACTAGATCAATTCTATGCTTTTGATCTGAAAGGAAATTCGATTGTCAGTGGTGAGCTTCTCAACCCAAAAGAAAATTTTTACAAGTTATATAACATGACTCAACCTAAACTTGAACCTACTTCACTTGTTTCTCACACCGATGAATGAATTTGAATTTAGCATGAGTGAAACAAACACTTGAATTTTCAAAGTCTGCAGGAACTAACAACCAAGAATATGGTTTTTTGTTTGTCGAAAGTGTTTCCCCCTCAAGGAGTATTTAAGGCTTGTGTACTTAGGAAGCATCATCAAGAACCATTCAACTCTGGAAAATCTTGGACAACACATAACCCACTAGAACTGGTTCACATTGATGTATGTTTCATCAATATACCTTCATCGGAAAGTGTAAGGTACATTTTGATCTTCATTGATGATTTCTCTCATTTTACATGGGTCTTTTTCCTGAAGAGAAAAAAAATTTTCTTTGAGAATTTCGAGGATTTTTTGTCCTTTGATGAAAAGCAATTTGGTCAACCCATCAAATTATTGATATTAGAAAATGGTGGTGAGTATGTCAATTTACCCTTTGAATAATTCTTGCTTCAATATGGTATTGAATTATAGTGGTCAGTTCCTCACACACCGCAACAAAATGGTGTCGCAGAATGTAAGAATCGGACATTAGTTTTAATATTCCAGATATAAACACATAAATAGTTAGCTAGAAATTGCAGAGAAACAATGATACAACTAGAACGATGCCACAATAATACCAGAATAATACCCAAATAACACCAGAAAGAGCACTTTGATTACTGAGAGAAATTTTCACTTGCCTCTTCGAGGGGGAAACCTCCATCATAGAAGAGATATATTAAAATAATATCCAAGACAAAACTTCTCATACCTTCTGTTCCTATTTATACTAAATTTATCTATCCAAAAGAAAAATCTAGAGGAAGATCCTTCTAGAAGTGAAAGCTTCTATTAGGTATTCTTACATTTGACTTGTTCCTCCTTATTGCTAGGCCTTATTAATATTGAAATTTATTACATGGAAATAGATTATTCTACCCACTTGAGGGGTTAGGTAGGCTGGGTCCCTAACATGCCCTCCCCCTTAGAATCAACCTTGTCCTCAAGGCTTGAGATGAGGAAATTGTTGCAGAATGTTAGCAAGCTCCTAGGTGGCATCTGTTGGAGTTTTATCTTTCCATTGAACTAACACTTCCTTGATGGTACATTGACGAATACGACACTCTCGCTGGTCCAAAACTTCTTGTGGATGAAACCAGATGGATCCTTCTTCATCCAACTTGGGAAGGTTGGTTTGAGTTTGGCACTTAGTTTCAATCACCTTCTTTAATCAAGAGACATGAAATACAATATGGAGCTTAGAATGATTAGGTAAAGCTAATTGATAAGACACCTATCCAATGTGCTTGAGAACTGTATAAGGACCATAAAATATGGGTGCCATTTTCTGACAATGTTCGGCCTTGAGTGAATTTTTCTTATAAGGTTGCAGTCGAAGAAATACCTGGTTTCCTTCAACAAATTTTTGTTCTGAGGAACCTTGATCGGTTTGTATATTCATGTGATTCTGATCCATGACCAAATTCTCTTTGAGGGTATGGAGAATAGCCTTGAAAACTCTAAGTGTTTGTTCAATCGCTTGGACCTTTGATACACCTAGCATGTAGGAGAGAGCTGAAGGTGGATTTTGGCCATATACTTCTTCAAAAGGAGTCATTCAAGTAGATGTATGGTAAGAAGTGTTGTACCACCATTCATCTAAGAGTAACCATTGATCCCATTGATTTTTACTTTCAGAGGAAAAACACCTCAAATAAGTCTCCAAACACTTACTGATGACTTTAGTTTGACCATCAGTCTGGGGATGATAGGCAGTGTTGAGATGCAATTTGGATCTCGATCAAAAACAATAGAATGAGGCATGCCATGAAGATTGAAGACATGATCCATGAAAAGTTGAGCCACATTTGATGTGGTAAATAGGTGTTGAACAACACAAAAATGAGCATACTTCAAAAGATGATCCACAACCACCATGCTGATGAACTTATTTCATGATTTAGGTTATCCCACAATAAAATCCATAGATATCTCCCTCCAAAAAGTGGGTGGAATCAAAATCAGTTGGAGTGTGCCAGGAGGTTTGATGGTTTCGCCTTTGTTGCATTGACAAACATCACATTCTACTACAAAACTGGGAACATCCTTTTTCATACCATCCCAGAAAAAATAACATTTTACCTGGTCATAGGTTTTGGTAAACTTTGAATGTCTAGCTGTGGGAGCAGCATGAATCTCAAAAAGCATCATGGATTTAAGTTTTGATTGTTTACTTAAATACAAACGACCTTTGTAGCAAAGTTCCTCATTGTGCCAAAAGTACCCTGGGGAAACTAGAGAGATGTATTTCAATTGTTGGATCATATAATATATTTTAGGATCTTGTATCCATTCCTGGCACACATCTTGGAGCCAATCTGGTACAATGAAGGAGAGGGGAAAAAGGGATCCTTCATCTTCATATTTTCGAGAAATAGCGTCAACAACCACATTTTCTTTTCCTTTCTTGTAAATGATATCATAATCATAACCAAAGATATTAGTTACCCATTTTTGTTGCTATGGGGAGGAAGGTCATTGCTCCAGAAAATACCCTAGGCTTTGATGATCTGTCTTAATTTGGAATCGTTTCCCAAGGAGATAAGGGCACCAAAGATCCATGGCATGCATAATAGCCAACATTTCCTTTGCATAGATTTATTGGCCTAAATAGCATTCAGACAATCTTTTTCTAGTAAAGGCCAAAGGTCTTCCTTATTACATAAGGACAACTACAATTCCTCTACCTGAGGCATCACATTTGAGGAAAAAGGTTTTGGTGAAATCAGGAAGGGCCAAGACCAAAGTAGTACACATAGTTGCCTTCAAAAATTGAAAATCTTGATCTGCTGCGAGAGTCCAAGTGAAAGAATTATTTTTAAGGAGAGCAGTGAGAGGGGCCACAATATTCCTATAATTATGAACAAACTTGCGATAATAGTCAGTTAAACCCAAAAAACCATGCAAGATTTTGATAATCTTGGGGCGAGTCCAATCCTGCATTGCTTCAATATTTTTAGGATCCACCTGGACACCAACCTTTCCAACAATATGACCCAAGTACTCTACTTCTAAGTCTCCAAAGGAACATTTAGAGTGTTTAAGGAAAAGTTGGTGCTGTGAAATTAGATAGAGAATTTCATCCACATGGGAAAGATGAGATTTCCAAGTTTTACTATAGATGAGAATATCATCAAAGAAAACTAAGACAAAATGATGGAGAAAAGGATGAAATACATGATTCATGAGGCTTTGGAAGGTGGAGAGGGCATTACACAATCCAAAGGGCATGAAAAAAAACTCATAGTGATCCTCGTGAGTTCAAAAGGCAATCTTGGGCATGTCATCTTCTTGCATACATATATGGTGGTAGCCAGAACACATATCAAGTTTAGTGAAGTACTGAGAACCACTCAACTCATCCAAGAGATCATCAATTACAGGAATGGGGAACTTGTCCTTGATGGTGAGCTTATTAAGGGCATGGAATTCAGGACACATGCACCAATTACCTTATTTCTTAAGTACCATGACCACAGAGGAAGAATAAGGGCTGGTACTAGGGTAGATAACACCCGCTTGGAGCAATTCCTGCACTATTTTCTTAATTTCATTCTTTTGGGAAAAGGGGTGATGATAAGGGAGAATATTAGGAGGAAGACTACCAGGAACAATGGGAATGGAATGATCATGAACACCATGAGAAGGAGGAATTCCCTGAGGGGTGAAGAAACCAACTTGATGTGTGGAAAGGATAGCTTGGAGGTAAGGATGCACAGAGGGTGTCTCAACAGCTTGAATAGAATGGAGTTGAGAAATGATGTCGGAGTGGCCTTTCTTGAGGATATTTTCCATACGATGGGAAATAACAATCTAAGGAGAACCAACTGTGAGATCTTGGAATTGATACCTTTTTAGTTCTTGTTGGAATTTCATGGTTAATTCCTTAAAATCCATAAGAATGGGACCCATAGTGTGTAACCATTTAGCACCTAGCACAATATCACAGCCTCCCATGTGGAGAAAATATGAGATTCCATTTGGTAATGTCCAATTTGAATACATACATTTTCACAACACCCACCACATTTCATGGACCCACCATTGGCTATCATGATTTGAAAATTATTGACACCACAAATATAGCAATTGGTTTCCTGGGAAATACGATGATGAATAAAATTGTGGGTAATACCACTATCAACAAGGATGATGACCTTCATGTGCTTAATTTATCCAATGTGCTTGAGTGTTTTTGGGTCTGATAATCCAGTGAGGGCATGCTAGGAAATAAGTGGGTCAACTACAGGTGGGTAAGCAGGCTCCTAGGTGGCATCGGGAAGGGAGGGTTCTTCAACAATGGGAACTATCACATCCTCTTCAGGAACATATTTGGAAATGGCCATAAATAGTTTTTGTTCCTTACACTTGTGCCCCGGAAAATATTTTTCATCACAATTATAGAAAAGATCCTTCATTTGGAATTCATCCATTTCAACACTATTTAGTTTTTGGACCTTGAGGGGAGTGACAGGGAGGTTAGAATTAGTGGGTCAAGGGCGAGGAACAAAAGGTGGTTTTTTGTTCTGGGAAAAAACAATCTGTTGGGCCTATTTATCACGTTGATTAGCTTCCAACCAAGTTGGAGGGAGGGCCATGAGAAGCTGGGATCAGATTTCATCCTTGAGACCAATGATAAAGAATTCACATAAGAAAACATCTAGCATGCCTTCTATTTGAAAGGACAAATGCTCAAAAGAAATGATGAAGTCTTCTACTTATCCTGACTATTTCAACTTGGTCAAACAATCAAGATAGTGGGTATCAATATCAAAGCGGGCATAGAGCTCAACAACAAAATCGGTCCAGGAAATATACCCCTGACGTGAATTTTTTCACCATTTCCACCATTTCCAGTGTTCAGGATCTAGATAGAGGACATCATAGCGAAGTTTTACCAACTCGTAAGTAATACCATGCAAAGAAAAATAATGCTCCATTTGAGTGACCCAACCTATAGGATCAGAGCCATCAAATTTATTGACCACTACACGTTGAAGACGAGGTTCACGATGAAAGGAGTTGGAGTGAAAATGTGGAGACTGGGAGGAATCAACATCATCAAGCTGGTCTGATGAGGAAGGGGTTAGAATATGAAGGATGTGTGCTCGTTTTACCATTGAAAATACCCTTTTCACCCAACCATAGGCCAAAGCCACCCTCCGAGCACCTTAACCTTGACAGAGAATCATTCTGAAAGAAAACGCTAGGCTAGATAGCCATACAAAGGGTAGCGCACCTTTCCCCAAGGATAGTGCATCAACAAAGGATGATCAGATGTTCCAAACCCTAGATAAGAGATAGTCTAAGCCAAAACATAACTGCTAGTTGCAGCAGTTGCACCAACAACTCTCCTCTAAACCTGCGCACAAGACTGCAACTGCACTGCGCAGAACTGGCTCTCTGCAACTGCTGAGATGTGTCAAATGAGAGAATGACACCCTGTATTTATAGTGGTTCTCGTAGACTTGTTGGGGCCAACTTCTCCTTCTATGTACCTGTCTGTTTAGTATATTATTATTATTTATGGCCGACTTCTTCTCTTGGAGGCTAATAACCTAATATAAATTATCTTCTTGAGTCGACAAGTCTTCTAGGGTTATTAGCCAACTCATTAGGGTTTCTTCTTTCTTCTGAGAGTATTCTATTCTCATCAGGTTCACACGTGGAGGTAAATGCTTCCCACAGATACCATAATATCAACACTCCCTCCTAGCTAGGGAGGTATTATAGGTAATGGCCTTGAGCACAAAACATACCATTCACCCGGTAGCATAAACATAGTTATATAGACTAGATCATGACTAGATCATGAGCACCATCATCATCAACTGCATCAAGTACTCGAAACCATACTCTATCTGAGTAATCATACATGATGCTCACTCCACAGAGTGATACAAGATCCATTCTTCTAGTCTAGAAGAGTAAATTCTTTGAACCGTTTTCCGTCTGGAAAATCTTTGTTCATCATTCATCTGGCTGATGATTATCTCCAATAAACTGCTAATAGTCTTCAATACAATCAAAACAAAAATAGAACACAACTGTGTCTATCCATAGTAGTACATAACTACAATCCAGTGGTCCACTAGCACACCAAGTAACACACAAGTACTTGATAAACAACGTATAGTCACGAACAATGGAACATATCCACCACAATAGTATACATCTACTGTCATACAGTCTTCATAACAAACATATGATAGCAACCTACACAGAAACAATGTTATGATATAAACTAAATCATCTGTGCCAATATTTCACTCACATCTGTGAGATCTGAAATAATATCTTCCCTCAGTGTAGAACATCAACAATGGGCTATCTTCCCTATTCTTCTCAAACAAGGAAGAATGATTGTTTCTGATTTCTGAGCCTGGACCATTCATCACCTTGGGCCATTCCTCCTACACTAATCAAAGTGCACCCTAGAGAGAATGTATAAACCCTAAGGAATGCATGTCCCTGATTGTTGAGCCTGGACCATTCCCCACCCTGGGCCATTCCTCCTACACTAATCAAAGTTCACCCTGGAGAGAATGTATAAACCCTAAGTAATGACTTTCCAGACCATTTCCTTTGTTAACCAGAAGACGAAAAAATTGTCCTATATCAACCTCCAAAACGGACCATTCCTCATGTTAACCACAATGATAAATCATTGTCTGGCGAGGCGGGCTAGTCTTCTTGAGTAACCCTCAAGAAGATAGACTTCCCTAGACCACTCCCCATGTTAACCACAATGGGAAGTCACTATCTATGACACATCAGCAATCTAGACCATTTCCCATGTTAATCACAATGGGAAATCGTTGTTCGTCAGAAATCTCAATCCACTTTCCGAACAGGAAAGCATCTGTCCAAGATGGACTATTTTTCAATATTGAAAAATGAATGTCTTCAATAATATTTTCATTTCTCCCTCCCAACCTAGGAGTCATCTCTTTCTTTTTCAATAAGGAAGTCTTTTCCACGAGCTCTAGCTTGAGTATGCAAACTCTTTCATTTTGGATAGAATCTTTACCAAAATGTCTGCTTATCTACTCATCTATGGAGATATGTATTGGAGAACCACTTTCTCCTTTCTGGACTTCATCATGGATAATGTAATGCTTGATTTCAAATGTACTTTAGTCTGGAACACTGTGAAGGCTTCATGTAGCTCTGAACAATAGAGTATATCATT
>ML804544.1:194588-209970 GCA_009831015.1 Picea engelmannii | reverse complement strand
GATACTCCTTTCTTATGTTCATGCTTGCGGCAAATGCATCATATAGCTTGGGAAGGCCATTGAGTACTATGTTTACCAACTCCTTTTATGAGATGATCTCTTCAATAGCTTGTAGTTGATCTCTTAACTGAGAGATTCTCACAAAATATGATGTTATTCTATCCTCATCATTCATCTTGATGTCACGAAGCTCATTCTTCAGACTCATAACTTGTCCAATGTTTCTAATCGAGAAGAGATTTGTTAGGGCATCGTACATCTTCTTCGATGAGTCAAGATGGGAGATGTAGGGTATCAAGTGGTATTTTATAGATTCCACTATGATACTCATAACATTGATATCATTGTCTTTGAACTTCTCCATAGCTTCAACGTTCTGTGGTTCCTTCTCTTTTCCTTCTTCAAACTCTGGCTTCACGATATTTCCTTTCACGATATCCAACACTTTATTATTGGAAAGGATGAGTTCAATTATTGTCTTCCATGCTCTGAAGTTAGAGGCTCCATTTAACTTGTTCTCTAACTTCATAGAATAAGTCATGGCTGCTTTGACTTGGTCAAACCCTATATTTGACCATAAACTCAAACTTCATGTCTTGTCTTGCTAAGAGTATCAGGAGATGCACTAGGCTAGAGTGCATTGATCTATCCAAAGATTAGGTCAATCCATTCACTTAAGGTGCCTCAACAAGAGGATTAGGGTTTCTACAATTGCTCCTGCTAGTAACCCTAGTGGCAGTGTCTTGGAGGTTGCTTCTGCTAGTAACCTTAGCAGCAGTTCCTCAACGAGCTCAATATCCTAGCGGTTATGTTTCCTTCCAACATTTAGACTGAATGAAGGAGGTGTGGGCCCGTAAACCATTAGAATATGAAGGATGTGTTCTCGTTTTACCATTGAAAATACCCTTGTCACCCAACCATAGGTCGAAGCCACCCTCTAAGCACCTTAACCTTGACAAAGAATCATTCTGGAAGAAAACTCTATGCTAGATAGCCATACAAAGGGTAGTGCACCTTTCTCCAAGGATAACGCATCAACAAAGGCTAATCAGGTTTTCCAAACCCTAGATAAGAGATAGTCCAAGCCAAAATGTAACTACTAGCTGCAACAACTCTCCTCCAAACCTACGCATAAGACTACAACCGCATTGCATAGAACTGGCTCTCTGCAACTGTTGAGATGTGTCAAATGAGAGACTAGCGCCCTGTATTTATAGTGGTTATGGCAGACTTACTGAGGTTGAATTCTCCTTCTGGGTACCTATCTGTTCAGTATATTATTATTATTTTTGGCCGACTTCTTCTCTTGGAGGATAATAACCTAATATAAATTATCTTCTTGAGCTGACAGGTCTTCTAGGGTTTCTTATTGCTTCCCAGAGTATTCTATTGTCATCAGGTTCACACGTGGAGGTAGATACCTCCCGCAGCTACCATAATATCAACAGAAGGACCCATAGGGAATTTCAATAATTGATTGAAAGCAGACTGGAGGGGGGTCAATTGGTTGTGAGGTTGGCTTCCATGTTGTTAAACTTGTGCTCTAATTTGTCAATGCGGGAATTTGTAGAATCCATCTGAGATGTGAGATGTTCGATGGAGACATGGGATTGATTGATGGAAGTTTGGAGTTCTTGGTTGCAAGTGGTGGCCATTTGGAGAGGGGAAGTGTGGGTAAGGAAAACAATGAGTGGTTGGGACCACAAAAAAAATTCACTTAGAAGTGATAGGTACCACGACGATCAGTGTGTGAAGGGAAATATAATGGAATAGGTGGCAAAATAGGAAATTGGGAAGGGTTCGGGTCCACTGAAACAAAAAGGATTAAAAATGAAGGGTATGACTGTGATTAAGGAGAAAAGGGGAATCCAATGGAATAGGTCCCAAATAAGTTTGTCGGCGGGACCACTATACCTTTTTTTTTTACTCCTACGGAGTTATACTCTGACTTGAAGAATATTGCAGTGAGGAAATGCCCAAATGCTTAACAAGAAGAAATGTGTAGTAATTTCGAAACCAGAATGCATAAGACAATGTAGCACAGTAATAAATCTTGTTGGTTCTATTTTTGTTTCCTTCCCAAGGGTTAGGGTAATCAAGGGTTTTCCCTATGCTATAGCTCTCTGATATACATGTGCGGTCCAATAGTAGTACCCAACCCAATATCTTAGGGCACCAACTAAGGAGGCTAGATCACCCTTAGCCATACTACCCGACTACCCAGGTACTGGAGAGTATCTTCGTGAGTGCTTTTATCGGTGGCACTATAGAAATAAGGAAGTTGATCGGTTTATCTATGGAGGGATTCAAGAGATCTAGGACGATCCATACACAGGTGTTTTCTGATGCTCTACCACTCGAAGGGGTACCAACAGATGTTACAAGGGTGGCCAAAAAATGTGCACTTAAGTACCACTTGTATTTCATGCATGTATGAATCCCCAACCGTGGGTTTATGCATGTAACGACATATCTCTGTAGCTTAAAGATGTCAGAATACGTATCTACCCTGAAAAAATTTAACCCACAAAATTTCTGCCAAGGAAGGTGCTCTGATATCACTTGTAATATTCCATATATAAATCTATATGAAAAAAAAAATAGTTAGCTAGAAATTACAGAGAAACAATGATATAACTAGAACAACAACACAATAATACTAGAATAACACCAGAAAAAGCACTTTGATTACTAAGAGAAATGTTCACTTGCCTCTTCGAGGGGGAAACCTCTAGCAGAGAAGAGCTCTATTACAATAATATCCAAGAAAAAACTTCTCATACCCTCTATTCATATTTATACTAAATCTATCTATCCAAAAGAACAATCTAGAGGAATATCCTTCTAGAAGCATAAGATTCTATTAGGTCTTCTTACATTTGACTTATTCCTCCTTATTTATAGGCCTTATTAATATTGACCTTTATTACATGGAAATATATTATTATACCCACCTGAGGGGTTAGGTAGGTTAGGTCCCTAACATTAGTTGAAATGGATAGATATCTTTTACAGGATAAATGTATTCCCCCTTGCTTCTTGGTTGAAGGGGTATATTGTGCAAACTATCTTCTCAATCACATATCCACTTGATTTGTTCCTTCCATGACTCCAGTTGAATGATGGTATGAGAAGAAACCTTTAGTTGACCACCTCTGTGTGTTTGGATGTGTTTCCTAGGCTCACATTCCTCATGATTGCAAAAATAAATTGGATGCAAAGAGTCATTCTTTCATCATTATGGACTAATCTAAAGAGTCGAAATCCTATCGATTGTTTGATCTTTTCAAATGAGAAAATCTTCATCACATGAAATGTATAATTTGATGAGAAGTATTGTAGCATTAAGTTGTTGAATTCCTCATTTGGATTTCTATAAAATGAAACCATTTATGGTGTCTCTTACACTGGTACTATTTTTCCATGTTTCAGTCCTCCGAATGAGAAATCAAATTTGGTTATTGTTTCGACTAGACTATCAACCTCCAAGTTAGCTAGTCTATCATATTTTGTCATGATTGGTCTACTCAATGAAGCCTCTCCTACTTCTAATCGACCTAATGAAGTGAATAATATATCACATGTTTCTTTTCTGCCCCGATGGGATACCAAGACAATTGAAGTTGGAAGAGTTGATTCTGGAGATGCCTCCATTGGATGAAAAATTCAAAGTCAAAAGAAACATGTCAATGTTTCCTTGATGACTCGTGTATTGTAAACCTCTGATCATGTTACCTACTTAGATGTTGAAGGAAAACCTGAATGGGAATAGGCCATGAAGAAAAAAATTGATTCTTTGTCGAAGAATCATACTTGGGATTTAGTTCCCCAACTGCAAGGAAAGAACATTGTGAAGTGTTGATGGGTCTATTAGACCAAATTTACCTCTAAAGGTGTTATTGAGTGACATAAATCTCTCCTATTTGTGAAGGGATTTTCTCAACAAGAAGGTATCTACTACACTGAAACCTTTTCTCCTATTTCAAAGATGAACTATGTTCGATTGATTCTTTCCCTTGTCGCTCGTTTTGAATGGAAAATACACCAGATGGATGTGAAAAGTGATTTTCTTCTTGGAGAACTATCTAAAAAAAAATTAATGGAACAACCACTATGTTTTGTGATAGATTCAAATTTTGTGTGTCGACCCAAGAAGTCGCTTTATAGTTTGAAGCAGGTTCCCCGAGCTTGGTATGATAAGATCAATTGTTTCTTTCTCCGACTTGGTTTCAAACATTGTGAATATGATCATAGCTTGTATGTTCTCCACACCAATTGGGAAACATTGATTGTTGTTGTATATGTATATGACTAAATCATTACTGGAAATAATAATTATCACATCCTTATATTGAAGAAACAACTTGTTGACTCTAACATGACAAATATTAGTACTCTACATTATTTTTTGGGTCTTCAAGTATTACCACTTTGTGATGGATTTGCTGACATTTTTTCAAATGGTTGATTGTAAGAATTCTACTACTCCTTTTTAGTCGAGAGTGAATCTTACTAAAACCTGTCAAACTCCCATAGTCGATGCTACACTCTATCGACAATTGGTTAGAAATATAATTTATCTTACTCATAGTCGATTTGGCATTTCCTTTTCTTTTAGTGTGGTTTCTCGGTTTATGCAGGACCCTAAAGAAATCCACTGGAAAGAAGTCCAGTGAATTGTTTACTATCCAAAAGTAACCACTCACTTTGATAACAAGTATTTTCGAAGTTTAGATTCACTAGTCAGCTTCTCCAAATAGGATGGAAATGGTGATGATTGTAAGTCCACTTCTAGCTATCTGTTTTGTTATACCATTGGACCTTTATTTTATTGGTCATGCAAGAAACAAAAGGTAGTCTCTTTATCGAATACATAAGTAGAATATCATGGAATCGTCCAACAAGGTACTTAATCGGTATGGATTCACCAACATTTGGGAGAGCTTGGAATTCCTATTCAGACCTCGACTACAATCTATTGTGATAACCAGAGTGATATACATATTTCTAGAAATCATGTTTCCCACAACAAGATGAAGCATGTTGAGATTCATGATCACTATTTGAGACAGTTGGTTCATGAGAACGTTGTCTCTCTTGAATATTGCAGAACAAAAGATCGGGTTGTTGATATCTTCACCAAACCTTTAGCTAAATATAGATTTATCAAGATCTACATGTGGATTGGGCTTCAGGAAGCTACAATTATGGGGGGGTGTTTGATACAGGAGCATCTCTCAACATTAGCCAGCCAACCAACCAGCCGTGTCAAGTGCGTGCATTCAAGGATGAAGAGAGGCAAAACCCTCATCTTCTATTTTGTAATTGAATGTAATTAATGTTGTAAGTTGTTGAGCTGTGAAGTCGTGCCTTTGTGTAGGCATTAGGTAGGTAGGCCTTAAATTTTTGTAAGGCTGAGATCTAGATCCAATTCTGGACTAGACAGCTATTCATTGTAATTGAATAGGGTAGGTATATTGGAGGGAAGAGCTCAAAGAGCCCCCTCAGGTAAAAGATCTTAGAGGATCTCATTTTGTAATAGCGAGGAGAGAATAGAAGAGAATCTGTGAGGAGAGAGTAGAAGAAGGATTCGGGACCTTGTTACAGGCCATGCTCAGGAACACCTTGTACAAACAAACATTTGCCATTTAATATAACAGAAGCAGTTTTTCCTGCATGTATTCTGTGTTGAATGAATGTCTGTGAGTGTTCTTATATGCTGTAGATGTATGTTGTAGGTTTGCATTTGCAGGAGTGTGTTTGATTTTTAGGCTTGAGGTATTTAAGGTGTCATGCCAGGAGGGCGTGACAGAGTACTGCGGTCTCTGGATACCAGTGCACTGAGGCACTTCTGAACTCTGCGGATTCAGACAAAGACGTGCCAGGTGGGCACACAGCTGAAATCAACAACTCAGGAAAATACCTATGAGTTTGTTGAATACCTCAGGAGGCAAGGCTGTGAATGAGAGACACAGTTGCAGACAGAAACTCTGAGGAGTTTTGTAGAGCTCTGCCAAGTGGGCATTGAGTGTGTGCACAGTGGTGCATTGAGAAGAACTCTACTGGGAGTTCAAGAAGAACTAGAATCACTGAGGATTCTGAGAGCTCTGCCAAGTGGGCATTGAGCAGGTGCAAGGAGTGTACAGAGAACATAACTGTTGAACGTTCTGGGAGGAGATGCTCTGCCAGGAGGGAATTGAGACATTGTGCAGATAGGCATAGGAGAAGAGAACTCTTTGAGTTCTGTAATTTAGAGGAATAATCCACCAAGGCATATTTGCAGGGTTGTTAAACACCCTGCAGACTCAGCAAGGGGTTGCTTGAGAGAGAAATAGCCAAGAGGGCATTACATTCTCCTTCTATGGGAGAAGAAAGAAGGATAGAATCCCTTAGAGGTCTTAGAGTTTGAGAAGCTCAGGAGAGACAACACTATGTGTGCGAAAAGACTCTACAGAGGCGCAGAAGTCAAAGAATCCCTTGGGAGTTCAAGGAGAAAAGCTCAGGAGGAATAGCGTCGTGGAGATCGCAGGATAGGCTTAAAGCCGAGGAGTAGAGAAGGAAGACAAAGGTCGAGGCCATTGGGAACTTGGAATTTTCCCAAGCACTGGAAAAAAGTGTAGAAGCTCAGGAGGGAGCACAACAGCCATTGGATTGGCCGAAGAAATATGGACCGTTGAAGATTTCACGTCCAGGAGAGAGTAGGAGGAGCACGCAGAGGAGGAGATCGTAGGCCATTGGATCTCACTCAGATACCCGTCAGTCGTTGGATCAAGTGAAGACGCGTGGAGTTTAGTCTCTGGAGAAGTGCATAGGAAGAAGAGATCGTGAGCGTCAGATCTTGCTCAGGATCGCTGACAATCATTGGATCGGAAAGAAGTTGCATGAGAGTTGAGATTTCATGAGAAGCAGAGGAGTAAAGTCCCAACAGGCATCAGGATATCGGCACTTGGGATATCAGGGATATCGAGGACATGATTTTGGTCGCTCAACACCAGAAACCTCGAATCAACGAGATTTGATCTGAGCCATTTGTTTGGGAGTGGACGCGTGTCACAAGATTTCCCACATCGGGGACTCGGGCATCAGAGGTTGGAAGGGGAAGTCCTTCAACCTCGTGAGCGGTGAAGTGGCGACAAGACCAGGAGCCGTCCATCTGAGGAGGATAGGTGGTAGAGATCAAGAGATATCGCGAACTCGGAAGTTCACAAGGTGAGAGACCAAGCATTGGGTGCTCCAATTCATGAAGACAGGAGGAGCGAGGAAGAAGGATAGCCGTTGGATCTGGGTCGCGGGAGGACCATTGGATCAGAGTCCCATCACATTTCGATGTTTCGGAGGATCGTAAATCCTGTGGAAAAGAAGTCCATGCATTTCAGAATTACGAAATCTGAAATCGCGAAGAAAGGGGCTAAGGAAAAAGGGAGTGCATCGGCAATCGGAGATTAGGATTTTGAGAGGACAGGGAACTCTTTGGCATTGGGAAATATAAAGTCCCAAAACCTAAAACTGAGTCGGGGAAGCTCATGGTTGAATGCAGAACAGTCGTGCAGGTGATTAGAAGGACCTGTGGATCAGGTTTCATCAGAGATTCCAGGAGGGAATCCAAATGAGTCGCTTCAGCTCAAGGAGCTGAAAAATCGATCCTGTGGGCGGACGTAGGGAGACAATTTGTCATCAAGTGGTATCAGAGCCTGATTTTTTTCTGTATATTTTAGGCAAGGGAGGCAAAGGAAGAAGACAGAGTACTGAAACTCTGTAAGGATTTGTTTGCAGGTAGGCAACAGTCCATAAGCAGTCATGAGGACTGTAGGATGAAGCTGGAAACGCTCGGGGTGCAGAGTAACAGCAACAAGTTTTCCAGGAGGGAAGACAGAGACAACAACATTGCTACTGAAGGCCGTAGGTATGCTGGAAGGAAAAAATTAGAGCTATGGATCCAAGAAGATATAAATGAAGAGCTCGCTAATATAAAGAAAGAAATAGAAAAGCTTGCATTGCGGATGCAGCAGAAAGCCAAACCACGGTGGGTATATGAATGGCCCATGAAGAGGCCGAAGATAAAATGGTCAGTCAAGGAGTTGATGGCTAGAAGACATCGTAGGTTGTTAAGAGGATGGTTAAGGCATGCTAAAAACCTCGAAGGACCTAAAGAAATGGTTCAGATATATGAACCAAAGACTGGAAAAATTCTCGGTGAAGAGAATGAAATGGGATCAGTTGAGGATCTCAAGAACTGCCAAGAGGGCAGAGAGTAAAATCCAAGTTTCCAGGTGGGAAAGGATTTGAGATCAGCTGAAGATCTCATGGAATGTCAGGAGGACAGCCAAGGAATTTCACATTGCCAGCTGGGTAATGAAGTGAGGTCACTACGGGATATCATAGACTTCCAGGAGGGTAGCGAAGGGTTTCCAGTTTTCCATGTGGGAAAGGAAACAGATATGGAATTAGTTGATTCCATGGACTTCCAGGAGGGTAATAGAGACATCCCATATTTCCAGGTGGGCAGGGATGAGCAGGTGAGTTTTGATCAGCCCGAGGAGATGACAGAGAAGATAAGCTCAGAGACGGATTTAGATCAGCATGTGCAACTGATAGAAGAGGAGGATCTGAAGAAAATTCTAATGATTGGGGGAATTCAGGTATTCCTACCATTTTCCCAGGAGGAGGCAGAAATTTGTGTTGCAGGTGCAGCAACAATAGAAGGACAGCCAGCTGAGAATTTCAAAGAATAATTGGAGCAGATATCTGAAGCTGCCCAAGAAGGAAAAGAGAATGATCATTCTAAGGAATGGCTCAATGATTTCAGCCAGGGATTTGAAAAGAAATAAGCTGCAACACTGAAGCTGGTAGCAGAAGAAGCCGAAGAGCAGGCAGGCAGATTTATCACTCCATGGGAGATGGAGCTAGAGATGCTGGAGGATTGGCTGAACAATCTAGAGCCAGCAAGAGAACTGGCAGAAGTTGAGCTATCAGAGAAGGTGACTAAACAAAAAGTCAGTCAAAGGGAGACTGCAGAGTTGAAGTCTGCAGTAGAGTGGACAATTAGTGTCATAGAAGAAGATGAAGAGGATGGCATGGGAGATCATGATGATCTACCCAATTGCAGAAAATTTTTGTAGCTAGGGAGACTGCATGAACAAGACCAACCATTAGAGAAGCTGGATGTAGTGATCGACTTGATCAGAGAGTTGATGATCTGGTCAACAGAAACTGCCAGTAAGGAGAAGCTGAGCAGAGAGAAGGAAACAACAGCAGCGCAGAAGCAGCAGCAACAGAAAGATGGAGCGAATGAACAACTCCAGAGGATGATTTGGGATCCAGGAGGATTTCCACAACTGAGATGGGAAGCTCATGAGCAGGAGCTCATGAATTTTGCAACTGAGGAGTATGATGCAGGAGCATCTCTCCACGTCAGCCAGCCATCCAACCAGCCGTGTCAAGTGCGTGCATTCAAGGATGAAGAGAGGCGTAGCCCTTATCTTCTATTTTGTAATTGAATGTAATTAATGTTGTAATCTATTGAGCTGTGAAGCCATGCCTTTGTGCAGGAATTAGGTAGGTAGGCCTTAAATGTTTGTAAGGTTGAGATCTAGATCCGATTTTGGACTAGACAACTATTCATTGTAATTGAATAGGGTAGGTAGATTGGAGGGAAGAGCTCGAAGAGCCCCCTCAGGTAAAAGATCTTAGAGGATCTCATTTTGTAATAGAGAGGAGAGAATAGAAGAGAATCTGCGAGGAGAGAGTAGAAGAAGAAGCCGAGACCTTGTTACAGGCCGTGCTCAGGAACATCTTGTACAAACAAACATTTTCCATTTAATATAACAGAAGCAGTTTTTCCTGCATGTATTCTGTGTTGAATGAATGTCTATGAGTGTTCTTATATGCTGTAGATGTATGTTGTAGGTTTGCATTTGTAGGAGTGTGTTTGATTTTTAGGATTGAGGTCTTTGAGGTTTCATGCCAGGAGGGCATGACAGAGTACTGTGGTCTCTGGATACCAGTGCACTGAGGCACTTCTGAACTCTACGGATTCAGACAAAGACATTCCAAGTGGGCACATAGTTGAAATCAACAACTCAGGAAAAGACCTATGAGGTTGTTGAATACCTCAGGAGGCAAGGCTATGAATGAGAGACACAGTTGCAGACAAAAAGTCTGAGGAGTTCTGTAGAGCTCTGCCAAGTGGGCATTGAGCATGTGCATAGTGGTGCATTGAGAAGAACTCTGCTGTGAGTTCAAGAAGAACTAGAATCACTGAGGATCTTGAGAGCTCTACCTGGTGGGAATTGAGCAGGTGCAAGGAGTGTACAGGGAACAAAAATGTTGAACATTCTGGGAGGAGATTCTCTGCCAGGAGGGCATTGAGACATTGTGCAGACGGGAACAGGAGAAGAGAACTCTTTGAGTTCCGGAATTTAGAGGAAGAATCCACTGAGGGATCTTCACAGGGTTGTTGAACACCCTGCAGACTCAACAAGGGGTTGCTTGAGAGAGAAATAGCCAAGAGGGCATTACATTCTCCATCTGTGGGAGAAGAAAGAAGGATAGAATCCCTTAGGGGTCTGAGCATTTGAGAAGCTCAGGAGAGACATCACTGTGTGTGCGCAAAGACTCTGCAGAGGCGCAGAAGTCAAAGAATCCCTTGGGAATTCAAGGAGAAAATATCAGGAGGAATAGCGTCGTGGAGAACGCAGGCGAGGCTTAAAGCTGAGGAGCTCGCAGAGAAGGAAGACAAATATCGAGGCCTTTGGGAACTTGTAATTTTCCCAAGCACTGGAAGAAAGTGCAGAAGCTCAGGAGGGAGCACAACAACCGTTGGTTCGGCCAAAGAAATTTGGACTGTTGAAGATTTCACATCCAGGAGAGAGTAGGAGGAGCACGCAGAGGAGGAGATCATAGGCCATTGGATCTCACTCAGATACCCATCAGTCATTGGATCAGGTGAAGATGCACAGATTTTAGCCTCTGGATAAGTGCGCAGGAAGAAGAGATCGTGAGCGTAAGATCTTGCTCAGGATTGCCAACAGTCGTTGGATCAACAAGAATCTGCATGAGAGTTGAGCTTTCATGAGAATCAGAGGAGTAAAGTCCCGACAGGCATCAGGATATCGACACTAGGGATATCAGGGATATCGAGGACATGATTTTGGTTGCTCGACACTAGAAACCCCGAATCAGCAAGATTTGATCTGAGTTGTTCATTTGGGAGCGAAGGTGTGTCGCAAGATTTCCCACATTGGGGACTTGGGCATTGGAGGTTGGAAGGGGAAGTCCTTCAACTTCGCAAGCGACGAAGTGGTGACAAGACCGAGATCCGTCCATCTGAGGAGGACAGGTGGCAGAGATCGAGAGATCTCACGAACTCGAAAGTTCGCAAGGTGAGAGACCAAGCATTGGGTGCTCCAATTCGTGAAGACGTGAGAAGCGAGGAAGAAGGACAGTCGTTGGATCTGGGTCGCAAGAGGACCATTGGGTCAGAGTCCCATCACATTTCGACGTTTCATAGGATCAAAAATCCTATGGACAAGAAGTCCATGCATTTCAGAATTACGAAATCCAAAATCGCGAAGAAAGGGGCTAAGGAAAAAGGGAGTGCATCAGCAGTCAGAGATCGAGATTTCGAGAGGACAAGGAACTCTTTGGCATCAGGAAATATAAAGTCCCGAAACCCGAAACTGAGTCGGGGAAGCTCATGGTTGAATGCAGAACAGTCGTGTAGGTGAGTAGAAGGACTTGTGGATCGGGTTTCATCAGAGATTCCAGGAGGGAATCCAAATGAGCCGCTTCAGCTCAAGGCGCTGAAAAATCGATCATGTGGGCAGACGTAGGGAGACAATTTGTCATCAGTATTATAATGACATAATTTCACCTTTTGAATATCCAAAGTTGTGTGTTTATGGGGGGGGTGTTGGAACACCAATCATTGATGGTTCACCACACATATCCTAGATTTGGTCTGTCAAGAGTTCAACCTACATATGGATATAGTCAGTCGAGACATTGACCAAAGCACTACACCAATAAATCGACTAGTTGACGTTCATGTTGGTCGGACAGTTGACCAACAATCGAATATAGTCAAGTGGTGGATTAACCATCCTAACAATCATTTAGAGTTTGGATGTGTAGGATGTTGGTTCGATATTCATTGTCGATCTGACTCGATAGAGTGGATTTGGTGGAGTCAAATCTCACAACTGATGGTTACATGTGGATAAGATCTTCTGAATTATATGGAAGTTGGTTAGATCTTGAGACTATAAAAGTAGACCCCTTGGTTCATTATCAATCATGGATATTGTGCAATAGATCATGCGTATCAATATGTACAATATGCATTATGATGTTCTAATCATAGTGTTCTCTACTTAAGTCCTATAACAATGTCTTTAGACACCACCCTTATCTTCAAAAAAAAATCATCCCTCTTCAATTATATGCAGTATTTTTTTCTTTGTTTCATGTCATGTTCCACCCTATTCCCTAACAATTTAAGATGTGTTTCAGTCATTTTGAGCTTGTAGTAGTTTCATTTGGGTTGACAAATGCACTAGTTTTGTTTATGAGTATGATGAATGGGGTGTTTTGATAATACCTCGATAAGTTTGGGCAAGTGTTTTTGGATGATATTTTCGTATATTAAAGAAAACCAGAGGATCATGAAGAGTGTTTAAGGCTAGTATTGTAGTTTCTAAGAGAGAATAAGTCGTATGATAAACTCTCTAAGTGTTAATTATTTGAAACAAAGATTCATTTTTTGGGTCATATAGTCTTAGGAGGAGGAATTTCAATAGATGCAACAAAGATACATCTTATTATGGATTGGTCAATGCCTATGAAATTATATGAGATATGTAGTTTTATGGGTTTGGATGGATATTATAGGAGGTTTATGGAAGGAATTGTCAAAAATTGTGAAGTCTGTCATGGAATTGAAAAAGAAAGATAATAAATTTATATGGATAAAGCAGCATGAATAGGCATTCAACACGTTTAAATAGTGTTGGCAATAGATTCCAAACTAAAATTACTACACAAGGATTAGGAATTTCTAGTGTGTGTTGATGCTTCAAAACAAGGATTAGATGGAGTAATAATGCAATGAAGCAGGGTGATTGAGTATAATGATTCAAGAAAAATATTAGACCACATGAAGAGAATTATTTTATGCATGACATAGAATTAGTTGCAATAGTGCATGAGTTGAGGCCTTGGAGGCATTATTTGGTAGGAAAAAAGTTGCATTTGAAGGTAGACCAACAGGGACTTCAACATATATTATGCAAAGTAAATTGAATATCAGATAGAGAAGATGGTAAAAAATGTTGACTAAGTATGATTTCAACATATCATAAATTAAAGGAAGATTAAATAAGGCAGTAGATTCCTAGAGTAGGATACATTGGAKCTTCTCAATTTTACTTTTAAACATGGATCTTAGAGAAAATAAAATGAAATTACAAGAWAGTGATAAATGGTATGTAGAAGTAAAATAAAAAATATTGAAAATGAGGTAATGAAAATTTCCAAGTATGGGGGATATAACTTGGATAATTATGGACCATTGTAATTTCATATAAGGATTTACATACCTAAATGAAGAAATTTAGAACTGGATACTTAGGGAAGCACATATAAAAATATATATGACTCACCCTGGAGTGAAAAAGATGYACATGTATTTGAAAGAACTATTATTTTGGAATGGAATGAAGAAAGGCATAGTAGACTACATGGCTATATGACTAGATTTTCAACAAGTAAAGGTTGGGCATTGGCATYCAACATGATTTTTAAAMCTGCATGTTATACCAAAATTGAAACTAAAAGTGATTTCAATGGACTTCATAGTGGGATTTCCTATGATGTCGAGAAGACATGATTMAATATTCGTAGTAGTAGATACTTTGAACAAGAGTGATAATTTTATACCAATGAAGAATTGCTATCAAGTACTATATATAGAAAGAGTTTTTGTAAATGAGATAGTGAGACTACATGGAATTTTGAAGAAGATCATTTTAGATAGAGGATCACTATTTACATGCAGGTTTTGGACTACTTTCCCAGAGGCCTTGGGAGTGAAACTTAATTTTAATATGAAATATTATCCCCGAGAAAAATGGAGAAATAAAAAGAGTGAATAAAGTATTATAAGAATGCAAGTATTGGACTAGAAGAGTTATTGGGAAGAATATTTACCTCTTATGAAATGTGCATATAATAAGATTTATTAGAGTTTGATAAAGATTGTACCTTTTGAGTTTTTATATGGTATACCTTGTAGAAATACTCTTAGTCGGGATGTACTTGAGGACAAAGTTATTATTGGACCTAAAATAATCTAATAGATGGAATAGAATATTAAAATAATCAAACAGATATTAAAGGAAACTCAAGATAGACAAAAACTTTATGCGAAAGTGCATAGAATTAATAGAAGTTATAAAAAAGGGGGGGAAAGTTTTTTTTCTATTTAGACCGTGAAAGAGTTCTATTAAATTTATAAAGGGAGTCAAATTGTCATGACAATACATTGGACCATTTAATATTGTTGAAAGTTTGGGACCGATTTCTTAACCTTTTGCATTACCATTATCTTTAAATCATATGCATGATGTGTTTCATGTTTCTGTTTTGTGCCACTATCTTTCAAATCTTTCTCATCCTATTGATTTTAGTAATTTGTAGGTTTCAAACAAGGGGGCCTTGAAGGATGAACCAATTTTCATATTGAACTAGTGAAATTGATAGCTTCGATGTTGTTTGGTCTATGTGTGATAGCTATAATCCCTTTTTACGTACATGAGGGAACACAAATGAGATGCTTCCACATTTTCCTAATTTGTTTTAGAAATTTAGGAAACTTTTTCCTAAAGAGGGGGTGTATATAGTGCCCTCTTCTTCTTTGACTTTATCTAACTAATGTGTTGTTATTATTTGAGGGCACTTTGTTTAAAATAATGACTAAGTTGGTTAATAAATACACTTTGGATGATGTGATATTTACTTTTAATTTGATTTGGCTTGATCATGAGTTGTGTTTTGATATCCATGTGATTGTATGATATGATGGATTCTATTATATGATGTGATGAACTTGACGTGTGTGCATCTAAGAGTCAGATAGGTGATATGAACATTTGATTATAATTGATGCTATGAGATATTAAAAATGAACAAATGTTTATACGATGGAAATTACTATATCATGTTATGTTATTGATGGTTTTTCAAGTGTGACCTAAAGAAACACATATGCATATCGACTCCAAATGGATTCAAGATATGAAGACCTAGGATGGGGTTCATGGGATGTTGATGATTTCCATGTGTATATTCTTTCTTATTTTGTATTCATAATTATTGGACAACGATA
>ML804544.1:81421-124111 GCA_009831015.1 Picea engelmannii | reverse complement strand
CTCAAACAAAAGCGAAGAACAGTGTCGCAACTATAGAAATTGTGTCACAAAGTCTCTTAAAGTCACGTATATATAGATAAAATAGTCAACTAGCCATTAACACTGACTAATGAAATAGGCAAACTTTTCGTCGCTATTTCAACGAAAGTTCATCGCTATAGCGACGAAAAACTGACTAGGTTAAAATCATATTTTCGTGGATATTGCGATGAACTTTCGTGGCAATATCGACGAAAATCCTGCCCTGTTTAAAAAAATGATGAAACTAGTGGAAGCGTGGAAATTTTCGTGGAATAATCCGCCCATATGTAGTAGTGATGCAAGATTAAACAAATTTGAAAAGAGGAAGATGCATTATTTCCTATATATTGAAAATAACTACATCAGATGTTAAGAATGTGGATTTGCTTTCTGGTAGGAATTTCCAAATAGGTTGTCTATGTATAGACAACTTGTAGATTTTTAATGACAAAAATCAACAAGCTAATATTTTGTCAAACACTTAGCAACCTAGAGATAATTGTCTTCATAAATTTCACAAATGTATAAAATCCACATTCAGAAATTACCATAAGCAGAAATACACATTGCTAAGCAAAATAGCAGCAGAAATAACACAGTGGACAGTAACCCATAACACACAAAAATTTAGGAAAATGCCAGGGAAAACCCCAATGTGGGCAAACCCAACGAGAGAGAGAGAGAGAGAGATATCTATTATTCAGCTTCATGAAAGTACATCTCAGCAGTAAAGTAACATTTCTAACCAAGGAAAATACCTCACATCACCAAATCTGTCCCACAGAAATATGACTCATTTTCCATGTCAAAACCATATTGATGTACGACCTCCTCCATACCTCATTTTTCGTGCCCACAGTCAGTTGTACAGACTATTCTATACGGCCTAGAAACAACCACAAAAATTTTGAAATCCACCTTGAAAATTGTGCCCAAAATGCCTTGATTTTCATGCCAAAATATGTACAATTGTATGGAATCATATGGACTATACATATCCATACAGTATGACCTCCCACAACAGAAAAATATTTCGGCCCAAAACTCACAAAAAAAAATTCTCGAGAATCGTGCCCTCATTCCTTGGAAAACGTGCCCACTTTGTTGCTCAATTTCATCTCTCAAGCTTACTCAGAAAATCTCTCTAACTCAACTCCTCTTGACTTGTCAGTGTGTCTTGGACACTACCCAATGCATTCTTTTATAATCTGAAAAAAACATTTTCCCCCCAAAGTATCTTTTCACCTTCCCCAACCCTAAATCCAAAGGCCAAGATTAGATCTTTCCTTTTTCAAGATCAAGGGTCATGATCCATTCCCTCCAAAATGTCTCATTTAAATTAAAGTGATTTTCACTTTATTACTTAAGTGCTTTATGAGAATAAAGTCACTTTAAAAATAGAAGGTACACTTTATTAAAAAGTCACTTTAATAAAAGAACCACTAAACATTAAGGTAACATCCGCATACAAGACAAAACATGCGGAGTACCTCCCGAGCTAAAAATATAACACTCCCTCTTAGTGAGGGATGTACTCGCTTCCATCTCCATCATATGGTCCCATCACACTGTGATCTGTAGGAGCTCCCTCTGAACCTAGAGCCATCTGCAACATCTGCACAGAACTCGAACTAGAATATCTTCTCCTGACAACCTCCTGGAACCCTGAGCTCACTTCATATTGAACATCGATTCGATCAACCTGGTTGATCCTTCTACTAGTGTTCAGAAGAGACTCACTCTCTTCTCTTGGAATGCAAGATTGATACCTTGACACCACCACAGTCTCAAAATCCTCCTCACGCTCCTCATCCGACATTGAATCATACATCAAAGTCTGTCCTCTCAACATATACAACCTATTCACCTGGTTACCAATCAGCTTCAGCTCTACCTGGTCCACTCCCTGCCTGTAGATAAAGACATGCTCTCTATTGAACAATACATAATATCCTACATCCTCCAAGGCTGAGACTAAGAGAACGTTAACACTCAACCCTAGAACAAAGAGAACTCCATCAAGCTCCAAGAGTTCCCCAAACTCGAGTTGGAATCTGACATTCCCAACTCCACGTACAACTCTCGCCATACCACCTTAATTTACCACCTGTCGGCTAGGACCAATCTCTATGAAATCTAGGAAGACTCGCCATATTCTCATCATGTGGCTAGAGACTCTGCTATCCACAATCCATCTAACATCACCTCTGAATCCTCTGATGCCGACACTGGAAACTAGGGTCACCAAAGAAAATTCCCTATCGAACTTTCAAGCAAAGTCCTCCATGGTTGTTGTAGCAGCTGTCTCAGGCCCCTTTGACTCCTTCTTCTTCTTCTTCCTCTCAGGACAATGAGAGGCAAGGTGCCCCAACTAGTTACAATAATAGAATCTGACTTTACTCAAGTCCCTTCCAAAACTTCCTTTCTTCTTGCTCTTTCCAACAAGACCAACATTCTCATCAACTATGTCTATCTTCTGTTCACCGCTCTGAGATATTTCCCGGATCTCCTCCTAAGTGAAATCATCCCACAGTCTATTCCAATCTGGTAGATTCTCACATCCCACCAAGCACTTCACGAAGACTTCCCAATCTTTGGTGAAGCCATTTAAGGCTATCCTCACCAGCTCAGAATCCGTAATGACCTCTCCAACAGTTGCCAGCTCATATTTAACTTGAGCCACCCAAGTAATATAAGAAGAGACACTCTCCTCCTTACCCATCTTGGTATCATGCAACTTAGCCTTCAAGGCCATCTTCCAGTTCTTGTTCTTCGCCTTGAACAAGTTCTTAAGTGCATCCCACATCTCCTTGGCAGTATTTTTCTTAGCCAACTGTGGGATAAGGTTATCCTTCATCCCATCCATAATAATCCTCTGAGATTTGGATTCCTTGACCTCATGCAAGTCCAAAGCAATAGGATCTACTATGGGAGCTGCTACAACAAAGTTGACATAACTATAAATTTTGTTCTCCTTGAGAATGGCTGACAAATGAACCTTCCACTGCAAGTAGTTGGAAATTCCATACAACCGATCCTCATATCTAATGCTTGCAACCATATTCCCTATCAGAACTAAAGGAAAACAATCACACCCTTTTGCCCAAAAATTACACTGTCCACTGTCACTCAGAGCCCAAGCTCTGATACCATGTAGATTTTTAATGAAAAAAAACAGCAAGCTAATATTATGTCAAACACTTGGAAACCTAGAGATAACTATCTTCATAAATTTCATAAATGCATAAAACCCACATTCAGAAATTATCATAAGCATAAATACACATTGCTAAGAAAAATAGCAGTGGAAATAACACAGTGGAAAATAAGCCATAACACACAGAAATTTAGGCAAATGTCAGGGAAAACCCCAATGTGGGGAAACTCAAAGAGAGAGAGAGAGAGAGAGAGAGAGAGAGAGAGAGAGATCTATTATTCATCTTCAGGAAAGTACATATCAGCAACAAAATAACATTTACAACCAAGCAAAATACCTCACAGCACCAAATCTATCCCACATAAATCTACCTCGTTTTCCATGCCAAAACCATATTGTTGTACGACCTCCTTCGTACCTCATTTTCCATTCCCACAATCAGTTGTGCGGGCCAAAAATAACCACAAAAATTCTGAAATACGCCTAAAAAATGTGCCCAAAATGCCTCGATTTCCATGCCAAAATCCGTACAGAATCATACAGACTGTAGGTATTCGTACAGTACGGCCTCCCACAGCAGAAAAATATTTTGGCCCAAAACTCACAGAAAATTTTTCTCGAGAATCGTGCCCTCCTTCCTTGGAAAATGTGCCCTCTTTGTTGTTCACTTGCCTCTCTCAAGCTTACTCAAAAAATCTCTCTAACTCAACTCCTCTCATCTTCTTGGTGTGTCTTGCACACTACCCAATGCATTCTTTTATAATATGAAAATGACATTTCCCCCCCAAAGTGTCTTTTCACCTTTCCCAACCCTAAATCCAAAGGCCAAGATTAGATCTTGCCTTTTTCAAGATAAGGGTCTTGATCTATTCCCTCCAAAATGTCTCATTTAAATTAAAGTGATTTTCACTTTATTACATAAGTTCTTTATGAAAATAAAGTCACTTTAAAAATAAAAGTTACACTTTATTAAAAAATCACTTTAATAAAAGAACCACTTAAAACAACTTTATAAAAACTATTACAAAGTTAAGTGCCTGGTAGTGTAAACATTAAGGTAACATCCGCATACAAGACAAAACATGTGGAGTACCTCCAGAGCTAAAAAGCTAACACAACTTAGGTATGGTTTCCTCTTTGACGATCTAGAACCTACACTTAAGTGAAATATGAATGTACACATAATAAATGGTATTGAGAAAATAAGTGGAATATGAATATACACATAATAAATGGTATTGAGCAAATAATATGAAGATGTAAAACACAATGACAATGAAATACAATGACTAAGAGTTTGCGGACTGATCAACAAAACAATACAAAACACCACCCACAGATACCCAAATTGCACACCAATACCATATCCTTAGCGAGTGAGCTAAATTGAATACACGTTGATGATATTCATCAAAGTAAGAGTTCATACTAGAGACCATAACAACTTTCTAGACATCATATTACATGATGCCAGTGGTACATGAAGTGACATATAAGATTTTTCCAAACATCCTCAGTATGGGTTAATGAGAGTGTTCTTTTGTTGTGTGGTTCAAGATATATTTCTCAAAAAAAGTATGCAAAGAATGTGAAGACATTAACCTCAACAACATATGAGAAATGCTACTCCTTTAAATTCAAAATGAAGTATAGACACAAGTTCTCAATATTGTTTACAAAGTGATTTCATTGTTTAGGAACTGCATAATTGAGGTTAATGATGCATCAGTCTTCTATACAATTATTCCCTCATTTGCTTATGTATATTTTGATGGTATGAATTTTCATTTGATGTTGTCTTAGATCTCGTTACTCAAAATATGAATGTTGTAATTTTATCATCAAATTGTTATTGTTGGAAAGGCATAACATGTCATCAATGGTGTGTTTTATCTATTGTCCCATACCTGATTTAGTTAGGCATGTAATGTGGAATTTATGGGAACAATATTGAATGTCAATTGTCATATGATAGATCAATACCTTGATCGAGGACTCTTATTTCCTTGACATGGATTGTGGGATCATCTTACTTGGAAATTGGGGCATGAAATATGAAATATGGAAATTGGAGTATGAAATATGAATGGGAACTTGAATGTGAATTGGAGAATGAAATTGTTGTATAATGACACAACCAATGTTGGAGATGTTGTCATAATTATGTGTACATATGAACTAGATTGCTCTCTTTCAAACTGAAGGAATCCAAAGTGTATCAATAAGATGTGCTCCATAAAATCAAATTCAGATCAGTGCTGGATGACTACATTGAGGTGCGACTATGCTTGATGGAAATTTCCATTGTAAGTCCTGAATATTCCACACCAAAATCAAGAAAGGGAAGCAGATAGATGCTATGTTATAGTTCAATATTGCTTACTTAAACTATGTTCCCCTTAAGTAGTCTAATGTGACCAATTGCAAAGGAGATTCTATATTTTTGTTCTTAATAATTAATTTTTTTTTTCATAAACATTGCATCATTCATATAATAAAATTACAAAGGGTTTGACAAACACATTATACATTTTTTGAAGAATTTCATCAAAACATTCGCATGCAGGGTATGCAAGCCCATTCTTTGAATAGCTGGTGATCATCGCATTTCATGAAAAAAAATCTCATATAAGAATTTTCTCAAAGATCTCAAAGACCTCATAAATCTCAATTTTTTTGCATATCCTGCAACAATTGTAGTCCTAAAGACCACATTTCATCAACAAAGATGTAACAGTATTTTACAAGAAATCTTGACTCTAGGAATTTAAATTAAAACATTATGACCTTATACTCAAAAACAAATACACACAAATTTACACTTAGAACATTAACATACGAATTTTATAAACAGAGAAGAGATAAACTTTGACATAATTAAGGCACATTATTTAAACAAGAACATATATTTTTAAAACTTATCTGTTATGAATTTTTGCAGACCAACAACCAACTGAGTGAGAAATTTCCACCCAACCATAGGAAAATCCATAGCAGACACCACCCCATAGCCGAGCTATGATACTACCAGGGTGAATCAGGGATAGTTGACTTTGAAATTTGGACTCAAAATAATGTTTTCTTTTGCAGATTTCTTGATAATAGAGAATCACTAAGGCACCTACATACCTGCCCCACACAACACAAGGAATACCTCCTTCTTTTTTATCCATTACAACAAAAACTACTCATTCTCGTGCTATTCAATGTCTGCATAGAAGGTTTAGGTGTTATCTCATATTTCAACAGAGTTCATCATGGTTTCTTGGATTTTTCTCAAGGTTACAAGCTTCCATTCATGGTTGGTTGGTATATCATGGGCTTAGCTCTCTTTTTCCAATGTCTAACCTCTCAAAACTCTTTTTCCCTTCCTTTTGTAAAAACCCTTCTCTCCCCATTCGAATTTCTCTCATGCATCAAGATTAAAGAAATAAAACTCAACTTTTTTTCCTATTTCCAAGAATGTAGGGGAGAAAGTTTGCTAATTTTTAGGACTTTTAGCTTATATTGAGGATTATTTTTCCTCCACTCATCTTAACTCCTTTTTTCTTTCAAATTAAAATTTTAAATTGGGTGAGGTTTCAAGGTAGAATAAGGTAGATGATTTAGGAATAAACCCCCTTAGAGTGTCTCACATTTTCCCTCTTGTGGTATCATAGCCCCTATAGGTTCTCAAGATCAGTTTATGTTGATCTTCTTATTTATTAACTACAAAATAGAAATGCACATATTTACAGTACTATGGTATTTTTATCCCATGGAGTTAGCGTAGCAATTTTATATAGTATCCAAGAAAAGTATATAAGTATTTAATTGAAAATAATTCCAAGGGTAAAATTTGGGATATTACATCCTCTCCCCCTTAGAATAACACCATCCTTGGTGTTTCTTATTGCAGAAGTGTCGTGTCATCATTCTTCAATGTCCTGGTACACCTCCAAACTTTAGCATTCTAGCATATTCCTACATCATTCATCAATGCAAGCATGCATAACATAACCATTTATAATCATTAAATATGTCATCAGCATGAATTCTCGATCTATCAATATTAAGTTCCTAACTAAAGTGTATATATTCATACCACATGATAAAGGTCAATACTCAATTGTATGAATATGTATATGATCCATATGAGTACCACAGATAGAACCCAATTCATTGTTTTCTTAGACACACCCAATGGACTCATGATCCCAGGTAGCATGTTATTCATTCAACCCTCCTTTTATGTCCAGTCACTCGCCCTCCAGGATCAGACATCCCCTTCTCTATTACACAATCACTTGGGTGATTTGTCATTTTCCAAGGCTTCCTCACAATGGAAAAGTACTAATACTTATGAGTCTTACATCCAATGCATCCCCTGGCTTTCTCTAACATATCATAACACATCTCAATGGTGATCACGGCATATCATAGGGCTCTAGTGTCACAACAACAATTTTGTTTCCATGATTTCTAGCTCAACAACCATCATATGTCCTTTCTGGACAGATCCATTATATCACCTATATCATATACATAAAGTTTTCATAATATATCATCTTTAATAATTCTAATCATAATTATTGTTTTTTCAAACCTTTTTTATATAGAAAACAAATTTCACAAGTATGAGATTCTACTCATAATTTTTGGCTCTTGCATGTGGTAGAAAATAATATTCATTATGGACTTACACTCATCACCATATCCGAGACCATCCTACCTGCAATTTAAACCTTCATTAAACCAACAACTACGAGTATACACCACATGTAATGATATGAAACTATCATTCATTATATATGCATCACAAACATGCATTCACTCAATGTATCAAGCATATGAATCAACATAATTCATAATTGTGGAATCATAATTTTTATTATTTCATATTTTATTATACATATTCACTCAATGCATTCTTACCTTGGTTCAAACTTATCATAGTTCAAGCTTATGTGTTTTACCAAGATGAGTTGGAGTACACAATTATAAACTACCATCAAGAAACCAAATGTAATTCTTTGGAAATAGAATTCCAAAAACAAATCTCTCCCATTTATCAACTCATAATACTTTTCTTTCCACCATCCAAATGGATTCCAATTTAGAGAAATTTATATTATTCTCTACTTCACAATTCCAATGTTTGCATTGCAGGATATCTAGTATGAAAGCAAAAAAACAACTTCCAGAACAATGAGGAAAACGTTAAGAGGTCCAGGAGAAAACTTTGATCATCAAACTCTTAATTCATCTTATCTTTGATAGACAAGGATAAATATTCTCAATGTATCATTCAACCTCTTCAATCTCAAATGTTTATATCTACACCCACTATCTATATAAATTCACATTACCTTCAAAAACAAAGACAATACCAGATTTTTTCTTATAATAACACCTCCTTTGTAATTCCTAGTGGTCAATTGTAGCTTCATTGCTAAGGATCTTCTAGTTTTAAGCTTGATAACCTCTCTAGCCCAAAGGGATTTATCAAGTGTTCAGTTTTCCTCATAAATCCTTACTTCAAGTTTTAGCTCAAACCCAAAGGATAACATCGTTGATTTTCTTTGTTTTCAGAATATGCATGCAATCTTTGCAAAAATGCCCTCCAAGGTCAGGACAAAAGTGTCCAAGCTATGAGATTTATACTGATAGTATTTACATCAAGGATATAACAACAAAGTTTCAATACTATTCAGAATGTCTATAAACTTCACTGAAAATATATCAATAAACGGGAAAAAAATTGCATGATCTTAAAATTATAGTGAGATATCATCAAATCACTTCAAAGTATGGTATTAATGTTCTAGCAACATTATTGTATCAATAATATGTAGGGAACATAACTAGGAGCCTTGTATTCCTTCTCAACCTTCCCTCCAACATACACAAATGAAGGGTTATGAAAATATCAAAAGGAATTCCAAACTATTCCCCATTTAGTTATATAGATGCACCATCCCTCTAGGTCTAATTCACCCTGTAAAATTGTTGAGAAAGGCAAGAAAGGATAAGAAAAAACATCTAGTCTAGAGGAACCCTACATGCTTGACACTTGATTTGACTTATTCTTTTGAAAGTCTATTCTTTGTTGTTTCCTCACTATCAAAATAACTACCAACAAAAACATCCCAAATCCTTCCGTGGATATTTTTGCATGGGTGTTTTAATAATTGAAAATAACTTTCTAAAGTGACCTCACCATGTAAATTTAGTATGGCTGCCAATAAAAAGGGGAAGTCAACTTGACCCCATTTCCAAGTGTGTATGTGTTGATTGCTAATTCCATCTGCCACTTAATAGTACTTTAACCATGTAGTCAACATGTTATCTTTTCTAGAAATCATGTGCATGTTCTTTTGAAAAACTAAACACCATATCTCCTTTGAAACTCACCCTTACCTCATCATATGCCAATTATGATATTAGAGGTAAAATTAAGATATTTACCAACTACAATAATAAAAGGAAACAAGAATAGCAACAACTTTACTCATGGATTTCTTTTCGACTTTGATAATATTAGCATGACTTATAATCGTAATAAGACATTGAAATTAGTTTATTCCTTTTCAATTTTGTGAAGATCAAGGAAAGGTCGACTTGGGTGTTGACTTGGGTGTTCAATTTGGGCAATAGAAAACCCTCTTTTATACTTCTCCTTCTTGACAGGGTTAATAAAGCTAATGAATAAATACATGCAGTTAGCAAAATCACATTTTATTTTCCATAGTATTGCAGTTGGTCCTTATGCATTTATATCCTATTTGTGTATTGACTATGACATTATCTAGTCATGTATCCATAGCTCTTTCAAGATTTGTAATGTGAAGCAATTAATGAAATGTGTATATATTTTCTTTCAACTAGGAAACATACATGTCATAGGTGTTTAGACACTATCATAAGTTCCACTCATTAACACATTTACCCAAAGAATAAAAAATCATCTTTATTAGATGTCCTTTTATTATCTAAGAAAAATTCCATCTTGACAAGGGCCTATGGATTTGGTAGACACTATACTTTGACAACATCTAAGGTGTAATGTTTGACAAGAACCCAGAAATTCAATAGGGAATCATTAAACAAATTATTATTAATATAATGGCTTATAATCCCTTTGTGTGTGTGTGTGTGTGTGTGTGTGTGTGTGTGTGTGTGTGTGTGTGTGTGTGTGTGTGTATTTCCATTCCAAGATAATTTATTCCTTTGATGCATTTTGAAGCATTTAGGATAGTTGTTTAGATTGTAATTGCAAATCATTGGCAATAGCGACATGTAGTAACCCCATGAGCATTACCTAATGAGAAAGATCAAATGTGCAATTTCAACAAATAAATTCAGAGTATGTGTATGAATCAAGAGCCCAACTATTTGAATGTCCTAACAAATGTATATCATTCAACCTCTTCAAACCGAAACAATAGATGAATAATAATGACTAAAATTTAGATGCTTATTTGCATTTTTTCATCAAAGGAAATATTCTATACATTTTACAGTCCTTGTAGATATCATGTTATAATATTCAAGAATACTGAGGGGGAGATGAATCAGTATAGAGTTATTTCAATAATTTTAAACTTCAAGAACTACATAAACATTAACCATTAATCATTCCATTCATCATAACATAAAATCATACACATATTTTTATGTGGAAACCCAATTGGGAGAAAACCACAGAAACGTTTCTTAAGTAGTTTCAAGATTTTACAGGCACTAACTTTAAGGAAGCACCCACTCTCTAATTTTTCTAGAACCTACTAGAAGGAGAAACCAATCCCCTTGGAATATTTTAAGTGATGATACATGATCAAATCAACCTTCAAATACAATCCCAAAATCACTTCTTAAATATGCATACAAAACTACTTAGAATTGTACCTCAAATATGCAAACTTGTCAGGTTTTCCACAAGCTCAATTTTTGTTTGTGATTATGAAACATGGACCTCAAATATTAAGATATGTTCTCCTTGTAATGCAGCAATTGAAATTAAATTTGTACCTACCAAGCTTCAGATATAATTGTTTTATCTTGAACACCTATTTGGGACTAGTTTTTGGATTAGTCACAAACCCTAACTCCCAACAAGTATAAATCTGTACTTGTAATGAATCAATATCATCAAATTCTACCCAATCTTCTTTTATATATTCTATGAAATTCCTCCAAGTTTCACTACTTTAATCATTGCCCAAAAAAAATTATTGCTAACATGGAAAGATGAGTCGTTTTGAAGAAGAAAGCCCTAGTTTTAAGAACCTCAACTTCCACTAAGTATAAATCCAAACCTGTAATGAGTCAAGACCTAAAATTCATACCCAATATTATTCTCTATATATTGTGAAACACCTCCAAGTTTCTATATCTGAATAATTATAGAAAAAAAGTTATATTGAAAATTTCAATATGACCTTCAAAGAAAACCCTAGAACAAATAATCACAAGGCTTCATCTTCCCTTGGAATTTCTCCCTTCTTCACTTCATATTCCCTTGGAAATTTGCTCCTCTAGGCTCAAATTTACTCCTCTTCCTTGGCTAGGTCGAATTGGTGTGATCCAAATGTCAAATGAGGCTCCTCTTATTTATATGGGTCTTCTCCACATGAGGGGGTGTGACCAAGGATTGCAACCTTTCAGTCACACCTGTCGAAACTTTTGGGTCACACCTCTTCCTTAAGGATGGCCGACCTTAGGGGCTTCTTAAATTTTCTTTAGGGGATTCTTCTCTTGGATTTAGGGGCTTCTTATCTTACCTTTAGGGGATTCTTAACCTAGCTTTAGGGGCTTCTTCTCTTGGTTTTAGGGGCTTATTCACTTGACTTTAGGGGCTTCTTCACTTTTTTTTAGGGCTTCTTCAAGGCTCCTTTAAGGCTCCATTTGTGTACAACTCAAAGTGGGAATGTGGGAAAAAACACGTGTTATCTCATCCTATGAGGACCATGGTTAAAATCTACGCCATAAGGGGACCACTTTGGAGTTATATACACTTATGTCAAGGATCCTTCAAGGCTCTTCAAGGATTCTTCAAGTCGACACATCATCATCATTTTTTAGGGGCTTCTAGGATTTTATTTAGGGCTTATTCTAAGGTTGACATCAATGAAAACCAAATTTCCAACATATTAATGGTATTAAAAGGAGTTTATATTTTCATTCTTCTTATCTAATACATCTAATATGAGAAATTTAAAATGTTTCTTGTATTCCCTTTAAGTACTGCAAAAGAGTACTTGGCTAGCCTTGCCTTTACTCTATATTGTCAGTCAATAACCATTTATAGTCCATCCATGTCTCATCTAAAAGGGGCTCTAAAAAATCACTCTCGTGTAGGATGTTGGCAAGTGGCATAAATGCAACAAGATTTGTATCAAATTGTGGGCCCCCTTTATTTATTGGTATAGTTTCAATTACATTTGTGGATTTTCTCTGTATAAATTCATTCTTGTTTGTATTGTCAAGCATATTATCTCATAGGGACAATGGGGGAACCCCAAGAATGACATCCTTCTCAAAGGGAATATCCCTTGCAAGTTGCAAGTAGAAATCAAACCATTTATGGATGAGACAAGTGAGGATAACAATCATTCTTCTTAACCACCAAGCTAGAGCCTAATATTGTACTTGCATGAATATTCATCCAAAAGGATCAAAGGTAAAAACTGAAAAAAGTTTATCCAACCTTCCTTGTGCCAAAATATTTTTTCCTTGAGCCCATACAATCTCGAGTGTTATAACACAGCTATAATACCATATGTAACATACCCATATTAAAATATAAATAAAATTACAACTTACAACATGTGTATTAATCAAAAGATAGTCATACAACACCCAAGTGTATCCATCGTTTTTGTTTTATCTATGAAAATAACTGTCCTTTTGAGATATTTGGTAATACATCAATTAATAATAAATTTTAAAAAATGATCGAGCTATGACATCTAGCCAAAGCACACAAGTTTTAGCGATGGAAATAGCTATTCTCCTTTTCATTCAATTTCTTTCTTGTGTTGCTTCATGATAATCACAAGGTACCAAAACTATAAGAAATGAGTACAATATAGATCAGATAAGGTGAAGCACATTGGTTTACTAGGGGTAAGAAAAAATAACGAAGTTACAATCATAAGAAAAATATGACAACATTGGTAGCTTTCTTAGACATACTTTGTATTTGAGAATGGAGTTAAAGTAATTGGTGTTTGAGAATAGAATTGTTCCTTGACACTTAAAAAAATTTGTTATCGAATTATTGTTTATGCCATGTGTGGTTTTCCCTCCTTGTATGTGTAGTTAGAAAGTGTTTATTCCAACACTCTTATCCTGGATACACTCCTTGTGTATTGCTTCCAATTTGAATTTTGATGGAATTTTTAAAAAATGGCCAATCCAAGGGTTGCAACTATTTCATGTGAGACCCACATTTGAGGTTTTCTAAAAGTGTTACTTCTTGTGACTGTAATAACCACTTTTATCTTTATAACATGATCTCCAATTGAAACATTTTGAATACAATATGTTTAACCTTTGTATTCTTCTTTTATTTTATACTATGCAGTACTATATTGTTCCCAGTTGAATAATGAGGTGTTATCTTAATTTCTAGTCAAATAGCCCCTTTACAGATTAGTTATAAAGAATCAAACAGGTCCATTATGCAGGATGGAAAAAATTTTAAAAGAGGAAGATGCATGATTTCTTGTATATTGAAAATTATTACATCAGATGTTAGGAATGTGGATTTTCTTTCTAGTGGGAATTTCCAAATAGGTTTTCTATGTATAGACAACTTAGGCATTGTTGTCTCTTTGATTATCCAGAAATTACACTTAAGTGGCATATAAATATACACATAATGAATGGTATTGAGAAAATAATATGAAGATGTAAAACACAATGACAATGAAATACAATGACTAAGAGTTTGGGGACTGATAAACAAAACAATACAAAACATCACCCACGGATACCCAAATTGCACACCAATACAATAGCCTTAGAGAGTGAGTTAAATTGAATACACATTGATGATATTCATCAAAGTAAGTGATCCGAGATCTTTTCATCGAATTGACTTATAAAGAATTGCATTAAATGAGAATAAATTAAAGTGCACCATTAAAGAAGGAAAATCTCAATAATGAAGAGACATAAGCATCAAATCTGAACACAAAAACTTGATAACAGAGTTCGCCCCTGGTGGACTATGTCTCCAGGTCCTTCTCTCAAATGGGTAGGCATTTTTATTAACTCATCAAAATAATTTGGCAAAATACATAAGTATACCTCATTTTGGAATCAAACTGCAAAAGTTTTTCTCAGATAAGAAAACTGATAGCACCATTGAATTTGTGGCGTCAAATTACCCAAAAATGACTATCTCCATGCTTCAATCCAACTCTGGCACTCCCAAGCCAAAGAGAAACTATGTCTCGATTTGTGTGCCCTGCAACCTCCAATAAATGCTAAGAAAATTGTCTCGTAAATCATGTCGGTCGTACCCACATGCGCCTCCCTTTGTGCACTGGGAAAATTCACTTTTTAAATAAAAAAATGGAGCTTTGTAAACGACGGAGGTCGTTGGCCTATCGGTTGGCAAAGCATGTGTTAAGGAGTAGATAGAGGTAGAGGTCTCGTGGTCGAGCCCACAGGCCTCCCCTTTTGGGTTGTTCATTATAACATATGTATATATTTGAATTTTTTTGTTCCGCCAACTTTAGCAGTGTTCTAGATAGTTCATTAGGTGCCATATTTGGCAGGGTCCCACCGAATTTGGCGGACTCACCAATCCTTTTTATTTTTGGAAATTCATTCTCGGGCCCTCATTGGGCATTTGCCCACTACCACATGGTAGCCCATGACTGGGGCACATGGAATCCAACCATTGAGCCACATCAACCACTATACAATCACCCTGCCACATCAGCGTACGTTATGCCAATTCAACCTGCCACGTTAACCACCACATCACAATATGGTTTGCCACGTGGCACATTTTTACTTGTCCACAGAATGACCCGAAAATGTCAAATATGAGTGACACATGGCAGCCTCTGGTACTACCACGTCACCATGATGACGTCATGTTGACTTCAGCATGACACATGTCGCCTCCTACATGTTCCATGTATGTTGTACGAATGCTAAAATCATTTGTACTAATGTTGATGTCAGCAATACGGATGTTGACTCATCCCCCTGTTGATTGGGCTAGGTTGACCAAACTTTGACTGTGAATATATTTTGATCCTTAACTCTCTTTGACGAGTCATTTGCACTGTTGGAAATCTTACGACACTCTCTTCGTGATGATGCCACTTTCACTGAAATTCGAGCATTTTGAATTTTTTCCCTTTCTCTATTTGATAAGGCCATTCTGAGCTTCCTGAGTTGCTTCTGCGAGTTCTGAATTGTTCTTTGTCTTCTCTGGATCCTTTTTGGATCATGCCTTCCAACTGAGAGCTTTTTGGACCACCAAAATCTTTCATCAATCAATAGATAAGTGAGGGAAGAGTTCCCTCACCTTGTCCTTCTCAATCCATTTTGCCTTGCTTGGATATGTTCCCTTCAAGCCTGCTCAAAGATATTCAACATCACCCTTGCATGAGATCATCATCCTTCTGTCCAGGATGATATCTTCCTTTAACTCATCCAAGTACTCAGGAGAAAACTCATCAACTAATGTTATTTAAACTTCCTCATATTGATCCATGATCATGGGAGGCTCAAAAAGTTTCAAGTTCTCTATATTTACAACTGAGTAAATATGCAAATAGGGTGGAAGATCTAGACAAAAAGCATTGGTACCACTTTTCTCCAAAATAGTGAAGGGTCCATAATGAATGGGCTTGAATTTCTCTCCTTCACCCTTCAATCTCTCCTTGCTGATGTGAAGCCATACTCAGTCTCAAACCTAGAATTGATGATCAACCCTGTGTTTGTCATGTCAAGCTTTATACTATGCTTGATTTTTCTCCAATTGTTCCCTGACTTCTTGGTGTACCTGTTGGATCCTCTGGATGAACTTGCGGGCTCTGTATTCATTTCTTTCTTCATTTGAATCAACATCTATCCCATACATCAAGTCTAAAGGAACCTTAGGTAGGTACCCAAAACATGTCTCAAAAGGAGAACACTGAGTGGAGGAATGTAAGGCTCGATTGTAAGCATGTTGTACATAGGGTATTTGTTCATCCCATAACTTGGGATGCTTGCTGCAATAGCCTCGAAGAAAAATTACCATTGTTCATCTTACAACCTCTATCTATCCGTCAATCTGTGAATGGAAAGCAGTGATCCTCTTCAATTTGGTGTCCATCATTCTCCACACTCTTGTCCAAAAATCCCCAAGGAATCGAGTATCTCGATCCGATATAATGGATGTGGCTAACCCAAAGTGAACCCAAACATACTGAAAGAAGAGATTAACAGTCTGCTCAGCAGTGATATGCTTTTTACATGGCATTAAGATACACATCTTATTGAACCTATCCACTACAACATACAAACAGTCATGACCCCCTTTCGACATTGGTAAATTCCCTACAAAATCCATGGAGATACTTTCCCATGGATGGGATGGAACAGGTAATGATGAGTATAGCCCCAATTTTCTATTAGTGGGATTACAAGTAGAACACATCACACACCCCTTTACATATTTAGTTACAATTTATTTCATTTGAGGCTAATAACAAAACCTCTGTAAATGATCCATAGTTTTTCCTACCCCAAAATTCCCAAACACAAGAGAATTGTGATCTTCTCATATTACATGGACTCGTTCACTTGTAGGAATACATAGCTTTCCAAGATGGTAGAGCAGTTTTCCCTGCAGACAATAGTTCTCTACCTGTGCACCATGGGTTAGATTCTCATACACTTCTTTAAAATCCTCATCAATGACATATTGTTCCACATAGTTATCATGAAATAAAGAAGCATTCCTAAAAATAATAGAAGCAACAATAGGAGGTCTAGAAAGCATATCAACTACCTCGTTATTTGTACCCTTTTTGTACTTGATTACCAAATGAAATTGTTGTAGGAAACCCATCCATATGTAATGTCGAGATTGTTGCAGTTTGGTTTGTGCTTAGATATACTGCTAAGGGTTGTTGATCTGTATGTATGATTGTTTCCTTCCCTAACAAGTAGTGCTTCCATTTATTTATGCTTTGAACTAATGCATACAACTCTTTATCATATGTAGGATAGTTAACAACAACTTGGTTAAAAGTTTCAGAGTGGTAACATATAGGCTTATGATATTGCATCAATACTGCACCCATGGCATATTCGTTGGCATCTGTCTCGATCTCAAAGGGTTGTTGAATATTCAATAGTGCTAGTACTGGTGCGGTACTGATCTTTCCCTTCAAAGTGTCAAAAGATTTATGTTTCTTTCCTCCCCACTGAAAAGTGTTCTTCACACTGGTTAAGGCATGCTAAGGAGCTGCTATAAAGGAGATGTTTGAAATGAACCCCTTCCAATATTGGACTACACCTAAGAATCTCTGGATGTCAATTACACTTTTTGTCTTAGGCCAATTTACAATTACATCAATCTTGGAAGGATCAATTTTTAATTGTCCTCCGCCTACAATATGACCTAAGTACACAAGTGCAGTCTTACCAAATTCACATTTGTAAAATTTTACATGCAAATTTTCCCTTTGCAAAGTATCCAATGCTTGTTTTACATGCCTCACATGTTCATCCCAAGTCCCACTAAAAATAATAATTTCGTATAAATATACAATCACAAAATCATCTAGAAAAGGATTGACTACATCATTCATCAAACACATGAAATTTGTCGGGGAATTACAAATCCCAAATGGCATAACTAACCAATCAAACAATCCCTTTTTGGTTTTAAAGACAGTCTTCCATTCATCATGTCCTTCTACCCTAATCTGATGGTACCCACTGTGAAAATCCAACTTAGTGAAATGAACAACAATTTTTAACTGATCAAGTAAATCATCAATGCAAGGAAGAGGGTATCGATTTTTCACCGTGATTTTATTTAAGGCATAGTAATCGACACACATTCACCATGTTCCATGTTTCTTTGGAACCATCACGATCAGATAACCACAAGGAGATGAACTGGGCCTGATGACCCCTTGATCCAATAAGCCTTGTACCTTCTTTTTGATCTTTGTCATCTCTACAATTGACATCCTATACATGCCCGCATTAGGAAGAGGAGAATCCTGCTAAAGATATATCTCATGTTGGATTTCCCTCTTAGGAGGTAACCCATCTGGTTCCTGGAAAATATCATCATACTTAGAAACAATATCAATTAATTATTTCTTGTCAGAAGGATCACATCATTGGAAAGCGTCAGATGTTCCGACATCTTTCTCCCTTACAACCATGAGTACATATCTCTTATTAGTGCTTATGAGTCTCTTCATTTGTCCTGCACTAACAAGTGTTGTGTTTACCCTCATGTTGTGATCTCTAAAAATATATTCCACTCCCCCCTTAGTAAGGTGGTATTTGTCCTCATGAAGAAAGAAGACTACTTTTCTATCATAAATATAAGGACTCCCCAACACTATGCACATATATCAAGTGATACAACATCCAAATCCACTTCATCAATCAACTTTGAAGCAATAGCAAATCTGACCCTACATTGTTTGGTGACATTATTTTTTTCTTTATCACATACCCAGCCAAGAGGATAAAGCTTTGGATGTGGTTTCATTTCAAGACCTATCTTTTTGAAAAGTACTTCAAATATTAAGTTTACTTGGCAACCCAGACCAAATAATGTATCTACCTTAGTGTGTTTAGATAAAACTCTTATATGAAATAATTTGTTCATCATCATGAGATTCATTATTGGAATTTGAACTAGCATGAAGGGAATATTTACCTTGTACTCCAACCGTTGTTATCTTTCCTTCGTATCTTGAATCAGAACCAAGATCTTGTTGCAATGTAGCAATGGTTTTTGTCTTCCCCTTTCCACTGAATTGTTTTGGTCTCTTCTCTGGATGTAGTTTCCAACATTGCTAATCATCGTGACCACTTTTCTTGCAATGAGTGCAAGATGGATTTCCTCCTTCTCTTGTCACTGTGGAAGTGTTCATTTCCTTCCTTTTAAACTTCTTAAATGGCTTATGTGGGATATTGGAAGGTTTCTTTGTGGGATCTTCTTGAACATGCTTTCTCGTGTTCTCAAGGTGAGTGGATTGCACACAAACTTCATCAAGACTGGTGTGGATAAACAATAGCAAAGTATGACGAATATAACTATGAAGTGCGCCAATATACTTCATTAGAGTTTCATAAGAATCCAAAGGAATGTTTAATGCAAGAAATTTCTTCCTAAATTCTTCTGTGAAACTTTTTACAATTTGGCCTTTACTTTGTCTTAAAGTTTTCCATTCCATAATTTCTTTATGTAAATAACCCAATGGATAAAATTGATTCCTTATTGCTGATTTAAATTCCAACTATGAGGAAAGAAAATTACCACACTTAAGTTTGTCCTGAAGTTTTCTCTCCCACCATACGAGATCAGTGCCTTCCAACTGAAGAGAAGCCAGTTGCACTTTAACTTCCTCTTCATCAATATGTTGAACATGGCAGTGTACTTCAACCTATTGGATCCAATTATCTATCTTTTCAAGATTAGCATCTCCATTAAACATAGGTAAATAAAATTTTACATAAATATTTAATAATGGTTTCTTAAAAGAGGATTTATGGCTCGAATGATGAGAATTATGAGAATTCTCAAAGGAAGAAGAAATAGAACTTGATGGTGAATATGGAGGCTTGGGAGGGTCTCCTCCAGGCCCTTGATTTACCGAAGCATCATCATCAGATTTTTCTTCCCTTTCTTCTTCATCCTCTTCTCTAAGTCTCCATACATTCGTTCGACCATTTCTGACATGCGATAAAAGACCATATGGATTTTTTTCTCCTGTTCATCATGCTTGTCCTCTTCTGTCATTTTCTTCCTTCTGAATGCATGACCAAATTCAGGATTGAAATTATTAAGATTTCCTTCACCCTTCTTATGCTTGGCCATAGTAGACATTCACACTCAACAATTCAAGTCAAATACGACTTCTCTGATACCAACATGATCTAGGATCTTTTCTTCGAACTGACTTATAAAGAATTGCATTAAATGAACATAAATTAAAGTGCACCATTAAAGAAGGAAAAATTCAATAACAAAGAGACATAATCATCAAATCTGAACACAAAAAAATGATAACAGAGTTCGTCCCTACTGGAATATGTCTTTGGGTCCTTCTCTCAAATGGGTATGCCTTTTTATTAACTCAGCAAAAGAATTTGGCAAAATACATAAGTATACCTCATTCTGGAATCAAGCTGCAGAAGTTTTTCTCAGATCAAAAAACATAGAGCACCATTGAATTCATGGCGTCGATTTACTCAAAAATGATTATCTCCATGCTTCAATCCGACTTTGGCACTCCCAGGCCTAAGAGAAAATATGTATCGATTTGCGTGCCCTGCAACCTGCAATAAATGCTAAGAAAATTGTCTCGTAAAGCATGTCGGTCGTACCCTCACGCGCCTCCTCTGGTGCACTTGGTGGATTCATTTTTTAAATAAAAAAACCAAATATTTATAAACGACGGAGGTCATTGACCTACTGGTTGGTGGAGAATATGTTAAGGCATAGATAGAGGGGGAGGTCCCGGGGTCGAGTCCGCGGCCCTCCCCTTTTGGGATGCTCATTGTAACATATGTATATATTTGAATTTGGTTGTTCCGCCAACTTTAGCGATGTTATAGATAGTTCATTGGGTGCCAGATTTGGCAGGGTCCTGCCATATTTGGCGGACCTGCCAATCCTTTTCTTTTTTTGAAATTTTTTCTCAGGCCCTCATTGGGCATTTTCTCACTACCACTTGGAAACCCATGACTGGGCCACATGGTAGCCAACCATTGGGCCACATCAACCATGGTACAATCACCATTCCACATCAGCGTACTATCTTCCAACTCAGGCTACCACGTCACCATACGATCTGTTATGTGGTTGTATGGACTACCACGTGGCACATTTTTACCAGTCCATGGAGTGACCCAAAAATGCCAAATATGAGTGACACATGACAACCTCTTATGATGCCATGTCACCATGCTGACATCATGTTGATGTCAGCATGACATGTGTCACCTCCTGCGTGTTCCACGTATGTTGTATGGATGTTGATGTAATCTGTACAGATACTGACATTAGTAGTATGGATGTTGACTCATCCCCCTACTGACTGGGCTAGGTTGACCAAAATTTGACCGTGAATATCTTTCGATCTTTAACTTTGCTTGACGAGTCGTTTGCGTCGTTGGAAATATTCTAACGCACTCTTCACGATGATTCCACTTTCACTAAGTTTTGAGTACTTTCATTTTTTCCCCTTTCTCTATATGTTGAGGCCATTCTGAGCTTCCTGAGTTTCTTCTGCGAGTTCTAAGTTGTCCTTTGTCTTCTTTGGATCCTTTTTGGATCAGTAAGAGTCCATACTAGAGACCATAAAAACTTTCTAGACATCATATTACACGATGCCAGTGGTACATGAAGTGACATATAAGTTTTTTTCCAAACATACTTTGTATGTGTTAATGAGATCTTTCTTTTGTTGTGTGGTTGAAGAGATATTCCTCAAAAATATTATGCAAGGAAAACAATGTAAAAACATTATCCTCAACAACTTATGAGAAATCATACTCCTTTGAAGTCAAAATGAAGTGTAGATATAGGTTCTCAATACTATTTACAAGGTGATTTCATTGTTTAGGAACTGGATAATTGAGGTTAATGATACATCACCCTTCTATACAGTTATGCCCTCATTTGCTTATGTATCGTTTGATTGTATGAATTTTTCATTTGATTTTTTCTTAGATATCTAGACTCAAAATCTGAATGTTGTAATTTGATCATCAAATTATTGTTGTTGGAAGGGAATACCATGTCATCACTGATATATTTTATATGTTTTCACATACCTGAGTTAGTTAGGAATGTAAGGTGGAATCTATTGGCACAATGTTCAATGTCAATGGTTGGATCAATACCTTGATTGAGGAATCTTGTTTCCTTAGCATGGATCATGGGCTCTTCTTACTTGTAAATTGTCACATGAAATCTGAAATCTAGAAATTGGAGTATGAAATATGAATGTGAACTAAAATGGGAGTTGGAGCATGAAATTGTTGTATAATGATGCAACTAATGTTAGAGAGGGAAGTAGATAGATGATCTGTTATAGTTCAAGATGACCTACTTAGACTATGGTATCCTTAAGTATTCTAATGTGACCAGTTGGAAAGGAGATTCTATAATTATGTCATTATTAATTAATGGTTTTATTTGGTCCATAAACATTGCAGCATTCATATAACAAAATAACAATGGTTTTGACTAACACATTATAAATTTTTTGAAGAATTTAATCAAACCATTCACAAGTGGGGTTTGCAATCCCATTCTTAGAATGTCTGGTGATAATTGCATTTCATGAAAAAAAATATTGTCTAGGAATTTTCTCAAAGAGCTCAAAGACCTCATAAATGTGCTCAGTTTTGTGCATATCCCACAACCATTGTAGTCCCAAAGACCACATTTCATTAGCATAGATGTAACAATGTTCTACATGAAATATTGACTTTGGGAATTTAAATTACTACATTCTAATCTTATACACAGATAAGAAATACACATGAATTTACACTTAGAACATGAACATATGAATTTTATACACAAAGCAATGATAAAATTTGACAGAATTAGGGCACATCATTTAAACCATAACATATATTTTTAAAACTTATCTGTTGATAAATTTGCAAACCAACAACCAACTGATTGAAAAATTTCCACCCAACCATAGGAAAATCCATAGTGGACACCACACTCTAGCCAGGATATGATACCACTAGGGTAAAGCAAGGATAATTAACTCTGAAATTCAGACTTAAACCAATGTTTTCTTGTGAAAAATTATTGATAAAAGAGAAACACTAAGGAACCTACATACCTTCCCGACACAACACAAGAAACACCTCCTTCTTTATTTTCGAGTACCTCATAAACTAATTCTTCTTCTTCTATTTAGTGTGTGCATAAAAGGTATAGGTTGTTATCTCACGTTTCAGTAGATTTATTCATGGTTTCTTGGCTTTTTCTCAAGGTTACAAATGTTGAAATATTGGTTATTATTGAATTGTTGAAAGATTGGTTGTCATTGATGTCAACCCTTGAATAGGAATTTAACTAGTTTCATTTCAGGTGCATGTCATTAACAAGACATTATGAGTTGGCCCTAAATTAGGAAAAAGGAAAATTCTCGAAAAAAAAATAGCTAATTTTAGAAAATTCTCAGATGAATCTAAAAATGACCAATAACTAAGAGCTTACTAGATTGGCATTATTTTTCAACCTATTTTTCAGATTGCATGCATAGTCAAAGAGATAATTGATAATTAAAAATTAGAAAAACCCCGCAAAAACACTAAAACTTGAATTTGAGGCATCATATGAAGGAATTTGGCTTCTGAAAAGTGTCGAAACAGATTCTGATCTGAAGGATTAGATTGGCACAACAATGAACTCTTCAATATGCAACTCCTTATCAAAATTTAACCGAGTCAAAAGTTTTGACTCTCGAAAATCCCTACATTTTTTAATTAGATCCTCATTGGAAACACATATATGCAGAGAAGATTCAATTGAATATTTTTTGTGTGAATATAGATTGGAATATCTAAGGCAGTGAGACGAAGGAAACAAAGTTCAATGAAGGGATGAGTTTACAGGAGTTAAGTGTATGGAAGAAAAGTCAGTACAACATTGTCTCTAAGGTAGTCTATGAGTTGCAGAAGGGAAAAACGTGAATATTCACGAGCATGCAGTGTACAAGTCGCAGATCTGTGAAGAAGGCAAGCAAAAGATCAAAGATTTAATCCACCGGGTCAGCTATAGATTGAAGGCATGTCTTCCTTTGTATGTTAGGCTATGTATTCTAAAGAAATCAGGTACAAATATGTCTTAATGATTCATAAGTATTTCATTTGGAGAACCCTCTTGTGTATCTTGGTATGAGGTATGTGTGGTTGTAGTATTGATGAGATATAGGTATCTATAATGAAAACAAAAATATCATAAACAAAAACAACAACAGGTTATCAATTACACTGACAATGGTAGTGGCATATTCGTCTACATTTATATTTCAGGTCAGTTGGAAGGGGAAAGGAAAGGGGGTTCTAGCCTCCTTCTGGTTGGAGACAGTAATTAAAGGAGTTGGAGCTTCCTTCAGGTTGTATCCTGTAAATAGGGGGTTAGATCCTCCTTCTAGTTGTATATAGAGAAATAGGAAGTTGGTGCTTCCAATGAATGTACTCTTTGATAAATAAGAAAACCATTCATGGTTTTCTCCCACATTGGGTTTCAACATAAAATTTTGGTGTATTGTGTTTATGTGATGTTTATGCATTGAATTATAGTTTTGATGATATATTGAATGCTAATAAAAAACTATTGAACATTATTGGAGGTTTTATATTGTGGTTAAAAGTAACAATTGTTCTCATATTGATTCACCCCCCTCTCAATATTCCAACAATTGGTATCAAAGTAGGTCCTTCAAGAGGCAGTCTAACCACTGGAAGGAGATCATGGAATATGCTAAGTTTGGAGCACCAATGTTTGACGGTTCGAAATGTACCTTTTAGAATAAAAGGATGAAAAATGTTTTACACGCAAAGGGATTTGATGTTTGGAAATCAACAGTAGATGGGTATACAACACCAGCCACTCCCCCAACTGACATAGATGGAAAGAAACTCAACAAAAAAAACTCAAAGGCTAAATCTACCATCCTGAGATACCACTCGAAGGGGTACCAACAAGGGTTACATGGGTGGCCAACATATGTGTGCTTAAGAACCACTTGTATCTCTTGCGTGTATGACTCCGCGACTGCGGTTTTATGCGTGTAATGATATATATTTGTAGCTTAAATATGACTAAATATGTCTCTACCCTGAAATGTTTTTATCCCAGAAGTATTTCCCTAGAAAGAGCTCTAATACCACTTGAAACATTCCTGATACAATATATTATGCAAAACATAAAATATATAGCAAGTAATGACAGAATATTAATGATATATCCAAAAAAATATTAGAATAACACTAGAATAACACCAGAATAATCACCAGGAACAGAAACTTTAGTATTATAACAATGTTCACTTGCCTCTTCATGGGGGAAACCTCCAATATATCAGATCTCTATTACAATAATCTCCAATAAAAAATATCCAATGCCTCCTACTCTTATTTATACTAGTTCTACCTTCTAAGGAAACTTTGAGAGGAAGATCTTTCTAGAAGCGGAAGCTTCTATTAGGTCTTCTTACATTGACTTATTCTTCTTTATTTATTAGGCCCTATTAATTAATGTCTTCCTTTATTAAATAGAAAACATATCCTATTAACTATTGACCCATTGAAAGGGGTTAGGATTGGATCCTAACATACCCTTCCCCTTCAAAATCAACCTTGTCCTCAAGGTTGCAGGTGCACAAACTATTGAAGTATGGTCGTGGGTTTCCAGGTCACCTCCTCTAGTGTTGTTTCCTTCCACTTGATAAACACTTCCTTGATAGTGCGGCCACACAGCTGACGTTCACGAGTATTGAGGATTTCTTCTGGTTGGAGCCGCAGGGAACCTTCTTCATCTAATTCTGGAAGGATGGTTTGGAATCTGCAATTATGGCCCACTACTTTCTTTAGACAGGAAACCTGGAACACCGGATGGATTCTATGGTAGGGTCCATTTGTAAGCCACATAACCAATACGCTTAATGATATGGTAGGGTCCATAAAAATTAGGTGCCAATTTTTAATTTCCATGACCTTTGAGAGATGTTTTCTTGTAAGGTTGGATCTTAAGAAACACCTGCTCACCTTCCTGAATGATGTTGGTCTTCCCGTTTCTTCATGCGATTTTGGGCCATGTGGATTTTATCCTTAAGAGCCACTATATTGGGTGTACGAACTTGCAGCATTGTATCAATATATTAGACCTTGGATGTGCCAGGAATATAGGTAGTGACTTTTAGTGGTCTTTGGCCATACACTGCTTCATATGGGGTCATTTTAGTGGTTGTATCATAGGAAGTATTGTACCAACATTCTTCCAAGGGAATCCATTGCACCCACTGGTGTTGTTTTTCTGAATAAAAACAACACAAGTAGGTTTCCAAACATTTGTTGAATACTTTCGGTTGGTCGTCAAACTGGGGGTGATCAGATGTGATCATGTTCAGTTGGGTGCCCTTTAATTTAAACAACACTTGCCAAAATGTACTGGTGAAAGTTGGGTCACGATCAAAGACAATAGAGGTTGGAATGCCATGTAAATTGAAAATATGATCAAGGAAGACTTGTGCTACAAGTGTCAGTGTGAAAGGGTAAGGGAAGGGACAAAAATGAGCATACTTGGAGAGGCGATCAACCACCACCATGATGACAAACTTGTTTCCAACTTTAGGAAGGCCCACTATAAAATCCATGGAGATTTATGTCCATAGAGAAGATGGAATGGGTAATGGTTGTAGGATGCTTGGATACTTGAGAATTTCACCTTTATTACGTTGGCACACCTCACATACTATGACAAATTGAAGTATATACTTCTTCATTCCTTCCCAAAAAATAGAACGACAAGCTATAGTTGAGGAGTGCAACTCATATAAATCCTGAATGACCCGCTATAGTTGAGGAGTGCAACTCATATAAGATCCTAGGATTGAGTGATGAGGAGGGTGATCGAACCAGGTGATCCTTATAATGAATAATATTATCCTGCCAAGTGTAGCCATTGGGAGGATTAGGGTCCTCTTGAAGACATTGAATTAATTTGCAGGTAGTCTAGTGCGTTAGCCACTCTTGCTGCACTTCTTCAATCCAATCAGGGACTGGTAATGAAAATGAAAAGAGGGATCCTTCATCCTCATGTTGACTTGACAATGCATGTGCTACTATGATATATTTTCTCATTTTGTAGATGATTTCATAATCATAACTCAACATTTTTGTTAGCCACTTATTTTGTTCTAGGGATGATAGTCGTTGCTCCAAAAAATGTTTTAGGCTATGGTGATCTATTTTAATATGAAAATGGAATCCAAAGAGATATGGTCATCATGTGTGCACTGCATGAAGAATGGACATCATTTTGTTTTCATTCATAGATCGTCTTAGGTTGTGACTACTCAATGCTTGGCTAGTAAATTCCAAGGGTCGACCATCTTGGGTGAGAATGACACCTATAACCATGCTTGAAGCATTTGATTCCACCACAAAGGTTTTGTTGAAGTCAAGAGCTACTAGGAGAGGGGTCGTGCACATGGCTCTCTTTAACTCTATGAAGGCTTTCTCAGCAACATGCATCTAATGAAATGCATTCTTCTTAACGAGGTCAGTCAAGGGCTTAGCAATTTTTCCATAATGGTTGAAAAATTTCTTGTAATAGCGCATGAGACCCAGAAAACCCCTTAGGTTATTTAAAGTCATTGGTCGCGGCCATTATTGCATAGATTGTATATTTTTGGGGTCCGCTTTTACCCCATCACTGCTGATAATGCGCCCCAAGTATTCCACTTTGTTGGTTCCAAATGAACATTTTTCCTTTTTGACAAACAATTGGTTGTCCTGTAGCAAGTGAAGGACTTTGTCCACATGAAGAATATGTCTATCCCAGGTGCGGCTATAAATGAGGATGTCATAAAAAAAAAAAACAAGACAAACTTTCGAAGGTAAGGTTTCAATAGTTTATTCATGAGACTTTGGAAGGTGGATGGAGCATTGCAAAGGCCAAAATGCATGACCAAGAATTCATAATGTCCCTCATGAGTTATGAAAGTAGTATTCAAAATATATACCTCCTTCATCCGGATTTGGTGATAACCAAATTGAAGGTCTAATTCGGTGAATACACAAGAACCTTTTAGTTCATCTAGAAAATCATCAATGATAGGAATGGGGAATTTATCTTTGATGGTCAGTTTATTGAGGGAATGAAAAATTAGGGCACATGAAGAAAGTACATTATTTATTTAAAACCATCACCACTGGTGAAGAATATGGGCTAGTACTAGGGTGAATTACCCCTGCCTCCAGTAATTCTTGCACCATATTTTCTATTTCATTTTTCTAAGAAAAGGGGTATCTTAAGGGATGTACATTGGGGGGTTGACATCCTCATAGGATAGGGATATTATGATCATGCTCACCCCTGAAAGGAGGTAAGGTTGTAGGAATCTCAAAGATCTTGGGGTACTTTTCCAAGATGAGTTGCAGGCTAGGAGGAACTACCTGAGAGACCTCTTCAGTGACCTAGATGGCATTAAATTGAAAAATCACACCATGGTGGCCTTTCTTCAATATGTTTTCCATCCGGTGAGGGCTAATGATTTCAAGAGAGCCTGCTTGGATACCCCTAAGAGTATAAGGGTAAGCTTCTTTAGTGAAGCTCATATATAGTTATTGGTAATCCATTTTGATCAGCCCCAGAGTGCGAACCCATTCCATATTTAATACAACATCACAGACACCCATGGAAATATAGAACATGTGGGTTTTCAAATGGTAATCACCTATTTGGAGTTTGACATTCTCACAATTTCCCCCACACTTCATAGTACCACCATTAGCGACGAGGATTTGAAAATTAGAAATAGGGAGGAAAAATAAATGGATCTCATCAACGAGTTTGCGATGAATAAAATTATGGGTGCTACCACTATAAATCAACACCAAAACTGACCTATGTTTAATGTAGCCCTTGATATTCAATGTCCGTGAGGCCGAAATACTTGAGAGTGCATGAAGAGAGATGATTGGTTCCACGGATTCCATCGGTGTGACAACTAGATCTTTGACAGGATCACTTGATTGAGCTGACTCTTGGTTCAAAATCTCATTTGATGGGATGTTAGAACAGGAAGAGGAAGTAGAGGCATCAATCTGGAAGAAATTTTGTTCTCTACATTTATTCCCTAGTGCATAATTTTCATCACAATAGTAGCAAAGGCCTTGCTTGCGTCGTTCTTCCATTTCAATGGGAGATACCTTTTGGACCTTCAAAGTTTGGGTCAGAGTAGGGGTAGCCCATGGGCAAAGACAACTGGTAAATGGATCCTTTAGGGATGGAAACTGGAGGACGATCTCTGCTTCCCTGGATAATTGACATGCATGTAACCAGGTAGTCAGATGATGCATGTTCACATGAGCCTTGATATATTTTTATAAACCAATGATAAAACATTCCATTTAAAATTCATTAGATAAACCCTCGTTATAGATAGCCAATTGTTCAAATAATGTGATGAAGTCTATGACAGATTGATCCAAATTATTTTTGGCATGAAATGAGAGCAGAGATATAATAAAGAAATGCATAGAGATATTGCAGATATTCAATAATATAACAAAAATGTATCAGAGATGCAACCATAAACAAAGATATACAGTAATACATGATTTTTATTTATCAAAGAAATGTACGGAGATTGTAAAAATATAGAGTGAAAGACTCGCTAGAATGGTGGCAACTTATCTCTGAGAAGAGATGTGACAGCTAATTGCATTCGCAAGAAGATGATTACAATGAGGCTCTGAAGGCATTTTTACAATAAACGGGAATTCCAAAAGTCCTAGACATCCAAAAACCTAACCCTAGGAGATGAAGCGCCAAAATTCATGTGGGCCCCGTTTGGGTAAGTTAGTACATCAACTTCCCGGGTTTGTAACTTTTGCATACGATCCCTGTTTTAAGTGTATGATAGCTCGTTGGAAAGGTATCGTCGAGGAGATTCATTTTGGGGGCTGAATAATGACTTCGGATATCATTGAGAACATTGATATGGAAAAACCTTCATTTAGGCCCTCAAAATGGCCCTAGAAGTTAAAACCTACTAAAAATAGTAAATTGCCAAAATTGCCAGAAAGTTGTTTTGAGCCAGTTGGAAAAGGTGGGTGGCCACTGATATCCACCTGGATCAATCCTCCCTCCTTATGAAGCAATGGTCTCCATTGTGTTGAGTTCCTGGGGGAGGAGTAAAAGAGTTTGTTGAATATGCATCTTTGTGAGCTTCTTGTCTTGTTGGAGACATCGCATTGCTCAGTTTGTGGAAGTCTATCACGAACCTATTGAGGTTGAGGATGTTCAAAAAGTTGAGATACATGAGAGGAAGGTGTGCAGAAGGAATCTTTGAGCTTTTCTGCAACCTTGTCGACTTGCTTATGTTGGATAGAAGGTGCTTGGGGCAAGGCTGTAGTGGTTGCAGTGTCCTTTTGTTCTTCTTTTGAATAGATTGTGAAGAAGCTGAATTTTGCAGTATGAGATACTACCTTGTGACACTTTTTAGGTGGAACAGTAGTCGGAACTACCTCTAGTATTATGTATAGATGACCCCCCAAAGTAATAATGACACTATGGGGTCGAGACTCATAAACATCATGGCATCTCCACATCTATGGTTGGCCCAAGAGAAAATCATAGACATCGAGTGGGGGAAAATCACATAATACCTCATCCTTGAAGGGTTGGATGTCGTATGATAATCAACACTGTTGGCTGAAACGGATATCTCGTCCTTGGCGAATCCACCCAATGTTGTATGGTTGTGGGTGTGGTGTTGTCGACAATCCCAACTGTTTGACGACCTCTGCTGAGATGAGCTTCTTCTGGCTTCTGCTATCAACAATAAATTGCAGCGGGGACCCCTTCACCCACATCTTTGAATGAAAAAGGTGCTCCCCCTCTTCAAGATCTGTTGGTTCTTCTGGTTGAATTGTTGCGATCACGACAATAGCAGTGGGGTCTGCGTCGATGATCTATCTTTTACCATTATTTTCATAATCATATTTTGAATCAGGGTTCGGCTCTTTGTCTTTGATCTCGGCCACCAATGACTGTTTTGAGCGACATTCATCGGTGTTGTGCCAGGGGATTTTGTGGAAATCACACCATTTTCCGGTGTCTTTCTTTGTCTTCCCGTGACCCTTCTTTTCCTGTGTCTTGGACTGGTTTTCGGAAAACTGTTTGTTAGGGATTTCTTTGTCATACTTTGGTTGTTGCGGATTTACAGATCCGAAATCTCGTTTATTCTGGTGCTTAAATTTCTGCTTGATTTTAACAGCATATCGATAAGCAGCACCGAGTGATGAGATGTCCAGAAAATCCATTTCAGTCTAGATGTATCTGTGTATATCCCCGTGATTTTTCAGAACCAAATGTCGCTCGGAGTCTTTGATACCCATTTTGGTGCGCAAGGTATGGAAGGTATTGGTGAACTCTGGAACTACTTGGCCCCTCTCTTGCCGCAGTGTGGTCCATCTCATGTACTGGTCCTCATAGTTTCCAACAGGGTAATATTGTTCCTTTACCGCATCCACAAAAAAATCCCAAGTGGGATCAGCCCCATATATTCCAGAATCCTCTATGAAACTTTGCTCCCAATAAGTTTCCCACCAATTTTTGACATGAGGGAGAGATTTAAGGAGTGTGAAGGTGATCTTTTCTTTGTCGGAAAAAATTTTGAATAGAGAAATAACCTTCTAGCAGAGTTAACCATTTTTCTAGGGCTTCTGCATCTATCTATCCTTCAAATATAGGAATATCAAAATTAACTTGTACCTTGAAAGGCGAGGTGCCTCCAAAGTGGTCGCTTGATGAATATGCACCTGATTCTATCGGCAGGCATTTAAGGATGTGGGAAAAATTCTCCATCATTTCGTCCCTACTGTCGCGTGAGAGCTTGCTCAAGCAACAGATTGATAGGATCGCTTGCTCCGTCGTTTTTCTTTTCTTCCGCCATTGAGGGTTTCTTGGGTGTGCAAGAGAAATTTTCTTCAAGATAGACAAGCTCGATACCCAACTTGCTATACTCGGACCTCGTCGGGGACATGCACTGAAAAATTGAATAAGAGCAGCCTGCTCTGATACCACTGATCCGGATTATTTTCAGCCCGAAATGAGAGAAGAGATATAATAAAGAAATGCACAGAGATATTGCAGATATTCAATAATATAACATAAATGTATCAGATATGCAACCATAAACACATATATACAGTAATACATGATTTCTATTAATCAAAGAAATGTACAGAGACTGTAAAAATACAGAGTGAAAGACTCGCTAGAATGGTGGCAACTTATCTCTTAGAAGAGATGTGATGGCTACTCGCATTCACAAGAAGATGATTACAATGAGGATCTGAAGGCCTTTTTACAATAAACAAGAATTCCAAAATTCCTATACATCCAAAAACCTAACCCTAGGAGATGAAGCGCCAAAGGTCATGTGGGCCCCGTTTGGGTAAGCCAGTACATCAACTTCCCGGGGTCGTAACTTTTGCATACGATCTCCGTTTTAGGTGTATGATAGCTCTTTGGAAAGGTATCATAGAGGAGATTTATTTTGGGGTCTCATTCATGCCTTCAATTATCATTAAGAACCTCTATCTTTAAAAACCTTCATTTAGGCCCTCAAAATGGCCCCGGAAGTTAAAACCTGCTAAAAATAGTAAATTGCCAAAATTGCCAGAAAGTTGTTTTGAGCCAATTGGAAAAGGTGGGTGGCCACCAATATCCACCTATATCACAGATCCAGTTTGGCAAAGCTTAGTGAGTTGGCCCAAAAATTGTGATTCCTGATCAAAATGGGCACAAACAACTTTGGAGAACATGTTCCAATTAGGAGGTTTTGGATAACATTTCATATTCCATTGCTACCATTGCCAACATTCTTGATCCAAGTAAAAAACCCCCACATGGAGTTTGGTTTCATCATATCAAATATCATGAAGGGATAAGTATTGTTCCATTTGAGAAACCCACCGAGCTGGGTTGGAACCATCAAATTTATGCATGTCAACTTTGGGTACCTTAGTCCAAGAAGGTGGAGAACTCCAAGGGGAGTGGGAGGAATAAGTATTTTCATAAGGAGAAGAGTGAAGTTCTTCTGGGTTTGGCTCAACATTCTTACCCTTGAAGAGTTGCACCAATTTTTTGAACTGATGGTCAAGGGATGTGGTGAATTCATTGTGGAGGGACTCTATGTTACCGTCAATGTGTTTTTTCAGTTGGGCCACTCTATTCTCCAAGGTTTTTTGGGACTGAGACAGAGTGGTAGGCATGGTAAATTATTAGGTAGCATTGGAGGTGTCGGGATGGAAAATATGGGATTAAAATGATAGGTACTTGGGTGATCATGAAAAAGAGTGGAATCTAGTGGGATAGGTCTCAAGAAAGGCATCCCATAAGGGATTGGGTCCGCAGGAAAAAAAAAAGGCCTAAAATTGAAGGGTACCAATGTGAGTAGAATGAAGAGAGGAATGAAATGGGATAGGTCAAAAATAAGGGTGTTGATAGGCCCAAAATATGAAATGAATATTACTATAGAGGTGGAATGCCAAAATTCTTAATAGGACAAAAGATGTAGTAGTTTTGCAACCCCAATGCAGATGGCAACGTTTCACTGCAATAGATCTTGTCTTTTATTTTTTTGTTATGTTCCCAAGGGTTAGGGTTTGCAGGGAATATACAATCAAGGGTTTTCCATGTGATATAGCTCTCTTATATACGTGCAGGGTCCAACAGTAGTACTTGACCCAATATCTCAAGGCATCAACTAAGGAGGCTAGACTGTACCCTTAGTCGTACTACCCAACTACCCAGGTACTAGAGAGTCACTTCTTGAGTGCTATTATCAATGACACTATAGAAGTCAGACGTTTGGTCAGTTGATCTATGGAGGGATTCAGGATTCCTAGGCCAATCCATATAAATTTGTTTCCTGATGCACTACCACTCGAAGGGCTACCAATAGGGGTTACAATGGTGGCCAACAAATGTGAGCTTAAGAACCACATGTATTTCATGTGTGTATGACTCCCCGACTATTATTTTATGCATGTAACAACATATCTTTGTAGCTTAAAGATGTAGGAATACGTCTCTACCCTGAAAAAAGTTTAGTCCCCAAGTCTTTCCCTGGAAAGAGCTCTGATACCACTTGCAATATTCCTGATACAATATATTATGTAGAACAGAAAATATCTAGAAATCAATGATAGAATAATAATGATATATCCATAAATATATCAGAAGAACACCAGAATAACATCAGAATAATCACCAGGAAGATAAACTTTATTATGATAGTAATTTTCACTTGTCTCTTCGAGGGGTCAACCTCCAACAGAGTAGAGCTCTATTACAATAATCTCCAAATAAAAAAATTTAATGCCTCCTACTCTTATTTATATTACTTCTACCTACTAAGGAAACTTCTAGAGGAATATATTTCTAGAAGTGGAAGTTTCTATTAGGTCTTCTTACATTTACTTATTCTTCTTTATTTATTAGGCCTTATTAATTAATTTCGGCCTTTATTAAATAGAAAACATATCATATTAACTATTCACCCATGGAAATGGGTTAGAATAGGATCGTAACAGTCTGACTCAAAGAAATGAGAAATTAGGAAAGAAAGATCACGCAAGTTAGTGGCAACAACGATAAGGACTCCAAACAACATATATGTTTTGAATGAAATTGGAAAAGAAAGAAGTTTCTTAGGAAAGGAAAATGAAATTTGGCTCTAGAATAGAAGAATGGGTAACATGAACTTTGACAATCTTGTACAAATCAACAGAAAGGAAGCAATAAAATAAATGCTTAAAATTTCAAAGCCGACGAATACTCTATGTAAGCAATGTCTATAAGGAAAACATACCAGGACCAATTTCAAATCAAAGGAGTACTCTATGACAAAACCATTGGATATTGTGTATACCGATCTATGTGAACCAACAATAACAAAGGGATTAAATGGTGAATAATACTTCATGTTACTAAGTGATGACTACACAAGAATGACTGCAGTTTGATTTCTCAAGAAGAAGTCATTATTTTTGGAAGTGATGATGATATTATTTTTGGAAGTGATGATGATAGGATGAGTCATAAATTTTCTAAAGACATGGAGAATGAATTCGAAATTTCATTACTTGGTGAGTTGTGTTTCTTTTTTGGACTCTGCATATGTTAGCAAGATAAAGGTATTTTCATCTCCCAAACCAAGTATATCAAAGAAATGCAAAAGAAGTTTAGAATGGTAGATTGCAAGCATGTAAGTGATCCCATGCAGAGTAGTTGTAAATTGAGCAAAGATGATAAATCCAAAGATGCATATCAAAGACTCTACAGATAGATGATTGACAGTTTACTCCATGTGACATCATCGAGACTAGATCTTATGCAAGTAGTTTGACACATTGCAAAATTTCAAGCAACGTCGAAGGAAACACATGTTATGGAAGTAAAGAGAATATTCAGATATATCAAATCAACAAAATATTATGGATTATGGTATCCAAAAGGTAAGAACCTATCTCTAGTTTCATACAGATGTGGATTAGGCAAGAAGTGTTGATGATAGAAGAAATACAAGTGGATCATCCTTCTACTTTGGTGATTATCTGGTATCCTAGTTGAGAAAGAACAATCTTCAGTATCATTGTCCACAACAGAAGTAGGGTATATTGTATAAGCAACATGTTGTACAGAGGTTCTATGGATGAAGCAAACTTTCCAAGACATTCAGGTGGAATATGGCGAGCCTATTCTGATATTCTGTGATAACACAAGTGCTATAATTATCTCTAAGAATCTAGTGATGCATTCCAAGACGAAACACATTCTAATCAAGTTTCACTTTATATGGGAATTGGTTACAAAGAATAACATCAAGGTAGAGTACACTAGGACAAAATAACAGAATGAAAATATCTTCACCAAACCTCTTATGAGGGAGACTTTTGAGTATCTTCGACAGAAACTTGGAGTAGTTTTAGCTCCACAATGATCTACACAAAATTTTGTAAAGTAATATAGGGGGGAGAGCAACAATCATCATGAAAGACTTGAATTCTTTCTGAATGTTTTTAATATCATATATTTACATGAGGAAGCACCATGAAGATAAACATCGGTAGATATTAGAGGCTTACAGACAGGCAGGGAATCCCCAAGGAGAAGTCACCCTTTTCCATTGATTTCAAAGGGGGGGAGAAAATCAGAGGCATGGAAACAAAGAGAAGAGTCATGAATACAGGCAGAGCCAACATGAGCATGAGTGTTTTCCATGTCTATGTGTTTCCATCAATTCCAAAGGGGGAGATTGTTGAAATATTGGTTGTCATTGAATTGTTGAAAGATTGGTTGTCATTGATGTCAACCCTTGAATAGGGAATTAACAAGTTGCATTTGAATTTAACAAGTTGCATGCCAGTTTCATGTCATTAACAAGAAATTATGAGTTAGACCTAAATTAGGAAAAAGGAAAATTCTCGAAAAACAAATAGCTAATTTTAGAAAATTATCGAATGAATATAAAACTAACCAATAACTAAGAGATAAAAAGAGTGACACTATTCGTCAACTCACTTTTCTAATTACATGAAGAGATAATTGATAATCAAAAATAAATAAATAAAACACTAAAACTTGAATTTGAGGCATCATATGAAGGACTCTGGCTCCCAAAAAGTTTCAATTTTTTTTTCGATATGAAGGATAAGATTGGAACGGTAGTGAAACCTTCGAGACACACCTCCTTGTAAAATTCCATCTCAATCAGATAGTCGATTAAAAATTTATGACACTCAAAAATCCCTACAATTTTTAATGAGATCCTCATTGGAAACACATATATACAGAGAAGAGTCAATTGAATATTTTTTGTGTGAATATAGATTGGCATATTTGAGGCAGTGAGAAAGAGGAAGGAAATTTTAGTGAAGGGAGAATTTTACAAGAGCCGAGTGTACAAAATAAAAGTTATTGTAGCATCTCTAAGGTAATCCGCGAGTTCCATAATGGAAAAGAATGGACATCCACAAGAAGGAAGTAGTGTACATGTCGCGGATCTATGAAGAAGAAAAGAAAAATATAATAGATATAATCGATCATGTCAGTTATAGATTGAATGTATTTCTTCCTATGTATGTTAGGGTGTGTATTCTGAAGAAATTAGGTATAGACATGTCTTAGTGATTCATAAACATTTTATTTGGAGAACCCTCTTGTGGATCTTGGTATGAGGTATGTGTGGTTTTAGTCTTGATGAGATATTGGTATCAATAGAAACAATAGAAATATCAGAAACACCAGGAGTAATAGGTTATAGTTTACACCGACAATGGTAGTGACATATTGGTCTACATTTATATTTCAAAGTAGTTGAACGGGGCAAGGAAAGGGGGTTGTAGCCTCCTTCAAGTTGGAGCCGATAAATCAGGGAGTTGGAGATTCCTTCAAGTTGCAACCTATAAATAGGGGGTTGGAGCCTCCTTCTAGTTGTAGATGGAGAAATTGGAATTTGGTGCTTCCATTGAATGTACTCTTTCATAAATAAGAAAAAAAAAATGTGGTTTTCTCCCACATTGGGTTTCCACGTAAAATTATGGTATGATGTGTTTATGGTACACGTAAAATTATGCATTGAATTATGGTGTTGATGATATATTGAATAATAATAATGAACTATTGAACATTATTGGAGATTTTATATTGTGTTTAAAAGTAATAATTGTGCTCATACTAATTCACCCCCCCTCTCAGTATTCCAACAATTGGTATCAAAGAAATTCCTTCAAGAAGCAGTCTAACAATAATAAGGAGATCATGGAATACGCTAAGATTGGAGCACCAATGTTTGACTATGAGAACTATACCTTCTGGAATAAAATAATGATTTTTTTTTTCAGATGCAAGGATTTGATGTTTGGAAATTAGTAGTAGATGGGTATACAACACAAGCCACTCCTCAAACTGACAGAGATGGAAAGAAAATCAACAAAAACAACTCAAAGGATAAAGATATCATTCTAATAAGTCTAGTCAATTCATTATTTGTCAAGGTTATGCATTGTGAAAGTGCAAATGATCTTTGGGATAAACTCCAAAATATTTATGAAGGAGATGTCAAATTCAAGGGAGCTAAGCATCGAATCTTCAGAGCCAATTTTGAAAAATTGAAGATGAAGGAAGATGGAGACATTGCATCCTACCTTCTACGAGTTGACGAAATAGTTTACACTATTAAGGGATTGGGAGTAGAATTTTATGAATCAATGGTTGTTCAAAAGGTATTGAGGTCTCTTCCTATGAGATTTGATCCTAAAATATCAATCCTATAAGAAAGAGAAGATATAGGTACGTTGAGAATGGACGAGCTACATGGAATATTTATAGCCTATGAAATGAGAACAAAACAAGAGAAAACAGTAACAAAGGAAGTAAATTTCAATACATCCAAGAATACAAAGAAAAAAAAACAAGAAAAAGTCAAAAATAGGTTGTAGTTGTAGTGATGATTCAGAGGAAGATGAAGAGATGGCTAACTTCGTAAGGAAATTAAAGAAAATAATTGGAAAGTATAAAAGTATGCTTCCATTGAAATGTTTTAATTGTGGTGGTATTGGTCATTTTGCTTCTAAATTTCCTCATAAGAATAAATATAGTGATGAAGAAGAAGCTCCTAAAAAGGAATCAAAAGAGAAACAAGAGAAGAAACAAAAGGAAATTCTTCAAGAAATGTTTCTACTCATAAGTGGATAGTTCCTCATCGAATGATGAGGATAATAATAGTGACAGTGATTTATAAAGAGTACTCTTCATGGCAGTAGAAGATGATGATGAAGATTCTGAAGAAGAAGGCGAAGTTGATCTCAGAGAAGATCTAATTAGTGCATTAGAAGAACTTAGGAAAGAAATAAAAAAAAAAAAAAAGTCACTCAAGGAAGAGTTAAAAATGAAGGAGGGATCTTAGAATTCCAACTTTGAATAAATTGAGCATATGATAATGAGTCTAAAAATTCAGATAGAAGAAGATAGAAGAATTGAGGAAACTCTTAGAATTCAGTTAGAAGAAAATGGGAAAACAATTGGAATCTTGGAAGAAGAAACAATCTCTTTAAGGAAAGATCTTCATAAGAAAGATATGCAGTAGAAGAGCACCAGAATATTGGATCAAATCATCAAAATTCAAATACCACCCAATTACATATCCGTACTAGGATACAATCAAGTACAGAATGAGAAAGGATCGATCTCCAAGAAAACAGAACAAGAAGTAGAACAAAGAAGTTATGCATATATTGTCATAGATTTTGTTAATAAAGAAGAATGCAATCCCCCAAAGAAGAACATTCCATAAATAAATAAGACTCAATCAGACGAATTCAAAAGGATTTCATCGCAAATAATATCATCTAATCCCAGGTATCAAAGGTTCTTTTATGCTCATTTTTTTAATTATGCTAATTTTGGACATAAATCTATAAACTACAGAGATTATGACAAGAACTGAAACAACTATGAAGGATACTTAAATAATAGTTATCCCATAAAATATTATGAATCATACAACATAAACCAAAACAATTTTGGTTCATTGAGAAATGAATTAGAATGCTACAAATGCAACAAATTTGGACACATAGCGAATAATTACATACTGACTATTCCACCCAGGGAACCAAAGAAAAACATCAAAAGTCATGTCGGAACTACAAGATATATGGAAAATAAAGAAAAATCAATGCTCTCTTTCTCTACAATACCAAAATAGAAAAATTGATTGGTATGTTGACAATGGTTGTTCAAAGCATATGATAGGTGAAAAGAACAAGTTTCTAACTCTGAAGAAATAAATAAATGGATAAGTTTCATTTGGAAATAATCATTCAGTTAAAATGATAGGTAGAGAAATAGTTAAGATTGGAAGCAAAGATGTCATGGAATAAAATTTTCTATTGGTTGAAGATATGAAACACAATATTTTGAGTTTAATTCAAATGTGTGATCAAGGACACAGACTTCATCTTGACTCAGATAAATGAGAAATTAGAAAAGAAGGATCAAGAAAGTTAGTGGCGACAACGATAAGGGCTTTGAACAAAATATATGTTTTAAATGAAATTGGAAACGAAATATGTTTCTTAGGAAAGGAAAATGAAAGTTGGCTCTGGAATAGAAGAATGGGTCACATGAAATTTGGCAATCTTGTCAAAATCAGTAGAAAGGAAATAGTAAAAGAAATGTCTAGAATTTCAAAGCCAATGAATACTCTATGTAAGCATTGTCTACAGGGAAAACAAACCAGGACCAAGTTAAAATCAAAGGAGTACTCTATGAAAAAACCATTGGAGATTGTGCATACTGATCTATGTGGACTGATGAGAACAAAGGGATTAAATTGTGAACAACACTTCATGATAATAATTGATGACTACACAAGAATGGCTGCAATTTTCTTTCTCAAGAAGAAGTCAGAAGCATTTGAAAACTTCAAGATATACAAAGAGATGGTTGAAACAAAGACAAACTCAAAAATAAAATGTTTGAAATAAAAAAATGGTGGATAATTTACATCGAAGGAATTCATGTATTTTTGTGGTGAACATGGAATGAAAAGGCAGTTCTCAGCTTCTAGGACACCTCAGCAAAATGGAGTGTTTGAAAGAAAGAACATAACAATACAAGAAATGGCCATAACCATGTTGAAATATTCCAAGTTGGGTGACATATCTTGGACACAAGAAGTACTTACAACGGTTCATATCCTAAAAAGATGAATGCTCAAAAATAACAATGATAAGACTCCCTACGATCTGTGTAAAGGAAGACTGACAAATGTGAAGCATTTTAGATTATTTTGAAGCAAGTGCTATATCAAAAGACAAGATGAAAGGATTGGAAAATTCCACTCTCGTGTTGACAAAGGAATATTTTTCAAGTACTCAAGCAAGAGCAAGGCATACAAATGTTCCAATCTAAGACTCAACTGAATAATGGAAAGAATCAATGTACAAACTGATGAGACAAGTGTACTAAAGGCCAAAGAATAAAGAAAAGACACAACAAAGTACGAAGGAGAAGAGGATTTGAAAGAAGAAGTAGAAGAAATAGAAGGGGAAGAAGAAGAAGAGTAGCCAGAAGTAGAGTAAGAGGAAGATGACCAACAAAATATTCAAATATCTCCCAAAACTCCTAGCCGGTGAATGTAGAAAAATCATCCACTAGAATAGATCATTGGGAATAAATACGTAGGAGTTGAAACCCAAAGAAAATTACACTCACTAGAACAAAGGCATCTAGCACTGTTTTCCATAGTCGAACCTAGTAGTTTTGAAGAAGCCAACACTGATGAAAACTAGATCAAGGCTATGGAATAAGAACTAGATCAGATAGAGAAGAATGAAACATGATAACTTGTTCCAAGGACTAAGAATAAGAATATGATTGACACAAAATGGGTATTCATAAATAAGTTGAACAAGGATGGACAGGTAACAAGAAACAAAGAAAAGTTAGTATGCAAAGGATATGCTTAGATTGAAGGAGTAGATTTTGAAGAAACCTTTTCCCTAGTTTCCAAAATCGAAGAAGTCATAGAAGAATAAGATGATAAATCCAAGGATGCAGATAAGAGACTCTATAGATCAATGATTGGAATTTTACTCTATGTGACAACATCGAGATCAAATTTTGTGAAAGTAGTTGGACATGTTGCAATATTTCAAACAACATTGAAGGAAACACATGTTATGGAAGTAAAGAGAATATTCAGATATCTCAAAACAACATAAGACTATGGATTGTGGTATCCAAAAGGGAATGATATATCTCTAGTTGCATATGCATATGCAAATTAGGCAGGAAGTGTTGATGATAGAAGAATTACAAGTGGAGTAGCCTTCTACTTGAGTGATTTTCTGTTATCCTGGTTGAGAAAGAAACAACCTTTAGTATCGTTGTACACAGCAGAAGCAGAGTATATTGCAGCATCAACATGTTGTACACAGGTTTATTGGATGAAAAAAAATTGTAGGACATACAGGTGGAATATGATGAGCCTATTCCAATATTATGTGATAACACCAGTGTTATAAGAATCTCTAAGAATCGAGTGATGTATTCCAAGATGAAACACATTCTAATCAAGTTTCACTTTCTACGGGAACAGGTGATAGAGAATAACATCGAGGTAGAGTACATTGGGACAAAATAACATATTGCATATATATTCACCAAACCTCTTCCAAGGGAGACTTTTGAGTATCTTTGACATAAACTTGGAGTAGTTTTAACCCCACAATGATCTACACAAAATTTGGCATAGTAAGATAAGGGGAGAGAAACAGTAATTATGAAATACTTGAATGTTTTTTATATCATAGTTTTACATGAGGAAGCACCATGAAGAGAAACATCAATAGATATCAGAGGCTAACAGATAGGGGGAACAACCCTAATGAGAAGTCACCCTTTTCCATTGATGTCAAAGGGTTAGAGAAAAATAGAGGCATGGAAATTAAGAGGAGAGGCATGAAGACAGGGGGAG
>ML804544.1:34299-66883 GCA_009831015.1 Picea engelmannii | reverse complement strand
CTTTCTCTACAAGCCCAACACAGAAAAAGCGATTTCTATGTTGACAATGGTTGTTCAAAGCATATGACATGTGACAATAAAAAGCTTCTAACTTTGAAGAAAGAAAGAGATGGATCAGTTTCATTTGGAAATAATCATTCAGTTAAAGTATAGGTAGAGACGCAGTTAAGCTTGGAAGAAAAGATGTCATGGCAGAAAATGTTCTACTGGTCGAAGATATGAAACACAATATGTTGACTGTAATTCAAATGTGTGATCAAGGACACACACTTCAATTCGACTTAGAGAAATGTGAAATTAGGAAAGAAGGATCGGGAAAGTTAGTGGCGATAACGATAAGGACTCTGAACAACATATACATTTTGAATGAAATTGGAAAAGAAAGATGTTTCTTAGGAAAGGAAAATTAAAGTTGGCTCTGGAACAGAAGAATGGGTCACATGAACTTTGACAATCTTGTCAAAATCAACAGAAAGGAAGCAGTAAAAGAAATGCTTGGAATTTCAAAGACAATGAATTATCTACGTAAGCATTGTCTACAAGGAAAACAAACCAGGACCAAGTTCAAATCAAAGGAGTACTCTACGATAAATCCATTGGAGATTTTGCATACCAATCTATGTGGATCGACGAGAACAAAGGGAGTAAATGGTGAACAATACTTCATGCTACTAATTGATGACTACACAAGAATTACTGCAATTTTTTTTCTCAAGAAGAAGTCATAAGCATTCAAAAACTTTGAGATATACAAAGAGATGGTTGAAACATAGGCAGACTCGAAAATAAAATGTTTGAGATCAGACAATGGTGGAGAATTTACAACAAAGAAATCCATAGATTTTTGTGGCAAACATGGAATAAAAAGGAAATTCTGAGCAACTAGGACACCTCAACAAAATGAAGTGGATGAAATCAAGAACAGAACAATTCAGGAAATTATCATAACCATGTTGAATTATTCCAAATTGGGTGGCATATTTTGGGCATGGGCAGTACATACAACAGTTCATATCCTAAAAAGAGGAATGATTATAAGTAATAGTGATAAGACTCCCTAGGAGTTATGGAAAGGAAGACCAGAAAATGTGAAGCATTTTAGAGTATTTGGAAGAAAGTTCTATATCAAAAGAGAAGATGTTGTTATTGGAATATTTGACTCTCAAGTTGACAAAGGTATATTTGTCGGTTACTCAAAAAAGAAAAAGGAATACAAATGTTTCAATCTGAGACTCAACAGAATAGTGGAAAGCATCAATGTACATATTGACGAGACAAGTCTATGAAAGGACAAAGAAGAAAGAGAAGACACAACAGAGTAGGAAGGAGAAGAGGATTTGAAAGAAGAAGTAGAAGAAATAGAAGCGGAAGAAAAAGAAGAGCAACAAGAAGAAAAGCAAGAGGAAGATGACCAGCAAAATCTTCGAATATCTCCCAAAACTCCTAGACGGTTAATATAGAAAAATCATCCACCGTAACAAATCATTGGGAGTAAACACATAGAAGTTGAAACCCGAAGAAAAATATACTCACCAGAACAAAGGAATCTAGCACTGTTGTCCACAATCGAACCTTAGCATTTTTTAAGAAGCCAAGACTAATGAACACTACATCAAGGCTATGGAAGAAGAAATGGATGAGATAGAGAAGAATAAAACATGGGAACTTGTTCCAAGGCCTAAGAATAAGAACGTGATTGGCACAAAATGGGTATTCATAAATAAGTTGAACGAGGATGGACATGTAACTAGGAACAAAGCAAGGTTACTATGCAAGGGATAAGCTCAAGTTGAAGGAATAGATTTTGAAGAAACTTTTTCCCTATTTTCGAGAATGGAAGCAGTCAGACTGATCTTGGCTTATGCATGTTCTAAGAAAATTAGAGTATATGGGATGGATGTAAAATCAACCTTCCTAAATGAAGAACTAGAAAAAGAAGGATACATCAAACAACCAGAAGGATTTCTACTATTAGAAAAGGAAGATTATGTTTGCAAATTTAACAAGGCACTATATGGACTCAAACAAGCCCCCAGAGCATGGTATTCAAGATTGGACAGGTATCTACAACAACTAGGGTTCAGGAAAGGCAATGCAGACAACAATCCCTACATAAAGGTAAATCAAGATAGTATATTGATAATTAAATCTTATGTTGATGACATTATTTTTGGAAGTGATGATGACATGATGAGTTAGAAATTTTCTAAAGACATGAAAAATGAATTTGAAATGTCATTAATTGGTCAATTTTCTTTCTTTTTGGGACTTCACATATGTTAGCAAGATAAAGTTATTTTCATCTCCCAGACCAAGTATATCAAAGAAATGCTAAAAATGTTTGGAATGGTAGATTGTGAGCCCATAAGTATTCCCATGCAGAATAGTTGCAAATTGATCAAAGATGATAAATCCAAGGATGCATATCAGAGACTCTACAGATCAATGACTGGCAATTTACTCTATGTGGCAGCATCGAGATCATATGTGATGCAAGCAGTTGGACAAGTTGCAAGATTTCAAGTAGCACCCAAGGAAACACATGTCATGGAAGTAAAGAGAATATTCATATATCTGAAATCAACAAAATACTATGTATTATGGTATCCAAAAGGGAATGATCTATCTCTAGTTACATACATAGATGTGGATTGGGTAGGAAGTGTTGATGATAGAAGAAGTACAAGTGGAGCAAAATTCTACTTGGGTGATTTTTTGGTATCTTGGTTGAGAAAGAAACAATCCTCAGTATCAGTGTCCACAACAGAAGTAGAGTATATTGCAATAGTAGCATGTTGTACACAGGTTCTCTGGATGAAGCAAACTTTACAGGACATACATGTGGAATATGACAAGCCTATTCCAATATTTTGTGATAACACCAATGCTATAAGCATCTCTAAGAATCCAGTGATGCATTCCAAGACGAAACACATTCCGATCAAGTTTCACTTTATACTAGAACATGTTATAGAGAAGAACATCAAGGTAGAGTACATTGGGACAAAAGAACATATTGCAAATATCTTTACCAAACCTATTACGAGGGGGAATTTTGAGTATATTCGATAGAAAATTGGATTATTTTTAGCCCCATAGTGATCTACACGAAATTTGGCACAATAATATAGAGGGAGAAAAACAATAATCATGAAATACTTGAATGTTCTTTTAATTCATTTTCTATCATATATTTACACAATGAAGTACCATGAAGAGAAACATTACTAGATATCAGAGGCTTACAGACAGGGGGGCAACCCCAAGGATAAGTCAACCTTTTCCATTGATGTCAAAGGGGGAGAGAAAARMAAAGGCATAGAAAGGAAGAGAAGAGGCATGAAGACAGGGGGAGCCAACATGAGCATGAGTGTTTTCCATGTCTAAATGTTGTGTCTAAGTGTTTCCATCAATGCCAAAGGGGGATATTGTTAAAACATTAGTTGTTGAAAGATTGGTTGTCATTGAATTGTTGAAATATTGGTTTTCATTGATTTCAACCATTGAATAAGAAGTTAACAAGTTGTATGTCAGTTGCATGTCATTAACAAGACATTATGAATTGGCCTTAAATTAAGAAAAAGGAAAATTATCGAAAAAAACCAGTTAATTTTAGTAAATTCTAGGATGAATCTAAAACTAACCAATAAATAAGAGCTAACTAGAGTGACACTATTCATCAACTCGCTTTTTTTATTACATGCATAAACAAAGATATAATTGATAATTAAAAAGAAAAATAAAAACCCGCAAAAACACTAAAACTCGAATTTGAGGCATCATATGAAGGAATTTGGCTCCTTAAAAGTGTTTAAATGGATTCTAATATAGAGTATCATATTAGCACGGAAGTGAAATCATCGAGACACAACTCCCTACAAAATTTCATCCCAATCGAATAACCAAGTCAAAAGTTATGAATCTCAGAAATCCCTGCATTTTTTAATGAGATCCTCATTGGAAACACATATATACAGAGAAGAGTCAATTGAATATTTTTTGTGTGAATATAGATTGGCATATCTGAGGTAGTGATATGAAGGAAGTGAAGTTCAACGAAGGGATAAGTTTACAGGAGCCAGGTGTACGAAAGAAAATTTACTGCAACAATATCTCTGAGGTAATCTACGAGTTGTTGTAACATACCCAGACACCCTTGGTTGGACACACTACCTCAAGAACTCAGTTCGAAATTGAAATTTGAATTTTGATGCCCTTTAATTATTAAATAAACATGAAGGAAACATGATGGAAACACATGCAATAATAAATATTCATGCTACAGTATAAAGAATGTTTAAACATGCCATGCATAACAATAACCAACAAGCATGCATGTTATAACATATGAATCTCAGAGACAATAATTCATACACAGTTGAAATAAATATACAATAGAGAAACACATGACAAAGAGCACTTATCTTAAGAAAAATGTGTCACCAACTAATTTCAAACCAAGGACATTCCACCCAACCATAGACATTGGTGTTCCAAGTCTTAACAATAATGTCACCCCGAGCCAAGGCTATGAATCCACAAGGAGGGTTCTAGTGTGTCACTCAATTTTCGCAAACTAGTCAGTACTCAAGCTCTCACAGGTTCCTCCACATACAACAATCCAAAGTACTCCATCTCTCTTCTCTCTAGCCTGCACAACCCAAGAAAATGGACCCCCTTCTCTACCACGCGGTCCCTCAGGCTGTCCACCTCCTTTCAAGGCTCTAATGCATCTGGTCAAGAATCTCCATGCTGGGACTCTCATGACTCACAACTATGAATAAAACTTAGCACATTCCAATGCCTCTCATGCATGTGGGAATTCATAACTAGAACACACTAATCACTGCTACAACCAACAAACAATGGCTTCCTCGTGAATAATTCACCACCATGGTCCCATTCCAACAATAAGAATGAATGAGTGAAAAATTGAACAGAATGGAGAGTATGAACCAAAGAATAATGAATGAACAAGGTGAGTGGAGAAGAAGAATAACAAGAACAAGACGAAAAAGAAGAACCCCCCCAAACATCCCACAAGATAGGTTTATATATTTTTTTGGGAATCAAGAACCACATGGCCTTCCCCCAAGAATCTCATGTAACCCCTTCTCTCCATTAAAACAATTATGGGTAAATAAAATATGATAAAATGGCTTAGCCCCTTAAGCTCTTGTGGAATAATATCCCCCTATAACTCGTGTCCTTGTCCTTCATGCAGCCAACACTGTATTTTATTATTTATAATGATCATAGCATTACATTTCCTAGGCATGTTGGGATCTTTAATTGTTTGGGCACTCCGACCTTTCCTCAAATAAATGAATAAATACATTATTTCATATGGGGACTCAAAAATGGGGTATTGCATTCCCCTCCCCCTTAGTTTGGCACTATCCTCAGTGCATATACAAAATAGAAATCAAAATTTCAAAATTTATTCAAAAATTCATGGGTACTCTGCCCGCATGGAATCTTCATGCTCCCAAGTAGCATCTTTGGGACTGTAACAGGTCCACTAAATTTTTACTATCTCTATAACTCGATTTCGAAGCATTTTGACTTTTTTGTCCAATATGTGCATTGGCTAGACCTGAAAGTTTCCCTCTAGCTCTACCTGAATTAAATTCCAATCAATAACATGGTTAGGATCATGTATATACTTTTTCAGCAAAGAGACATGAAATACATTATGCACATTAATGGAAGCAGGAAATGCAAGAATGTATGCAACTGGCCCTATTCTGTCCAAGATATCAAATGGACCACAGTATCTGGTTGCTAGCTTTGTGAATCCACCCAACTTTAATGAGCTCTTCTTGGGATTCAATTTTAAAATAACATGCTCCCTCACTTTAAATTCTCTATATGTCTTGTTTTTATCTCCATAATGTTTTTGTTTATCTTGAGCCACCTTTAAATTCTTCTTAATTCTAACCATCTGGTCGTCCATGTCCTTGAACAATTCTTTCCCAAGTAATACTCTATCTGTTGGGTTGTCCCAACTCACGGGAGTATTTATTTTTCTACCCTACAAAGCCTCAAATGGGTTCATCTTCAATGAAGCTCGATACCCATTATTATAGGCAAACTCAACCAAATGTAGGTAGTCTTCCCACTTAGATCGTTTATTCATCACATATATTCTCAGCATTTCTTCAATCACTTGGTTGACGCTCTCTGTCTTCCCATCTGAATTTGGATGGTATGATGTGCTAAAATTCATATTTGTACCAAATCCTTTAAATAACCCCCTCCAAAAATTTGAAGTAAACTTTGTATCTCTGTCTGAAACAATTGCCTTAGGTATCCTGTGCAACCTAGAAATTTCCCTCATGTAAATTTCTGCAATATTAGCTATTGTGTGAGTCATTTTCATAGGAACAAAATGAGCAACCTTTGTAAATTTATCCACAACTACCATTATGGAATCATGTTGCCTTGTTGTCATGGGCAATTTAGTTATAAAATCAATGGTTACCACTTCCCATTTCTTCTCTAGAATTGGCAATGGATGAAGCAAACTCGTTGGGTGTCTATGCTCAAATTTTAATTTTTAACATTCCATACATATGGAAATGTAATCATAAACATAATTCTTCATTCCCAGACAAAAGAATTTCCTTCTTACTGCTGCAATTGTTTTCTGGTAATGAGGATGTCCAACATATGGAACATTATGCATTTCTTTTAATACCAAATTCCTAAGCTCTCTAGAACTAGAAACATAAATTCTATTCTTATGCATAAGCAATCCATCTTCCTTAATCTCGTACTCTTTAATTTTATGATGTATGTTTTCTTGCTGTAAACTTTCTTTTACATGTAGGTAATGTTTATTTGTAACAACAACATCTAAAAAATTTATCTTTAAATCTGAATGATGCATACTAACAATTGTAGCATGCATGAGATGTACTTTGTTGTTGAGTGCATCATCAACTTTATTTTATTTTCCCTTGATATGATTGATGTCAAAGTCATACTCGCTTAAAAATTCTAGCCATGTTTTTTTCCTAGCATTCAAAGTTGGTTGTTCAAAAAGATATTTCGGGCCACTATGGTCTGTGCTTAATTCAAATATTATTTGCATGAGATAATGCCTCCACATCTTCAATGCATGAACTATGGAAGCAAGCTCCAAATCATGTGTGGAATAATTCCTCTCATGTTATTTGAGTTTTATGGACTCATAACTAATCACGTGTCCATTTTGAGTGAGGACTCCATCAAGTCCTTCCTTGCACGCATCTGTACATACCAAAAAATTCTCATTTGGGTCAAAAATCTTTAAAACAGGTCCACTAGTAAACAATTCTTTCAGCAAATTAAATTTCTCTTCACACTTTGTTGTCCATTCAAATTGGATTCCCTTATTTTGTAGAGAAGTGATGGGATGAGAAATATTAGAGAACCCTTCTATAAACCTCATGCAGTATCTAGATAATCCCATAAAATATCTGACTTCTGAAACATTCCTGAGTGTTGGCCATCCTCTAATGGCTTCAATCTTTTCTATATCTAATGTTATGTCTTGTTCTGAAATAATATGACCCAATAATGGAGTTATTGTTGGTAAAAAGAACACTTACTAAGCTTGGCATAGAGCTGACGTTCCCTCATCACTTGTAACACCAACCTTAAGTGATGTTCATGATCTTCATCGACTTAAACTAAATAAGTATGTCATTCAATAACACAATGACAAACTTATCTAAATAATTTCTAAATATGCCATTCATTAAGCAAATAAAGACAAATGGTGCATTGGTCAGTCCAAATGGCACCACTACAAACTCATAATGTCCATACCTGGTTCTGAAGTTTGTCTTATTGATGTCTTCTTCCTTGATTCATACTTGATGGTATCCATATCTCAAGTCTATCTTTGAAAATATCCTTGCTCCTCTTAGCTGATCAAAGAGGTCATGAATTCTGGGTAGAGGGTATTTGTTCTTCACAATGGCTTTATTCAACTGTCTAAAGTCTATACACAACCTCAATGTTCCATACTTCTTTTTGACAAAGAGTATTGGTGCTCCTCAAGGTGAAACACTTGGACATATGTACCCTTTCTTCAACAACTCTCATGCATTTGTAATTCTTTCAATTCAGGTGTACTCATTATGTAAGGTGTTTTTAATACTAGGGAAACTCCTAGTACTAAATCAATAGAGAAATATGTCTCCCTCTTTGGTGGAAATCCTGGTATTTCTTGCAATACTAGAAAATCTTCAAGGCTTGTCCCTTTTGTCTTTTCTTACTCTTCCACATGATTTGCATAAAATTGACATCATTTCCTAAAAACATTCTTTAGCTGTAAGGATGAAATCTCCCTTATAGAAATCGGTCTTGGAATTCCTTTCACAGTGCTTTGTTTTCTTTCTTCATCAAGACATCTAAATGTCTTGTTGTGACAATCTAGGATAGCATGGTGTTCTTCCAACCAATCATTTCCAATTAGGATGTCATAAGATCCTAATGGGATGATATTCATATCAACAACTGTATTTACTCCATTAAAATTTATTGGACAACTTCTGAAAGCCTCATTGATCCTTCTTTTGGTTCCAGTGGCTAGTTGAACCAAAGTTGACTTCCCTAGCTTACTTTTATCCAAATGTAATCTATCCACTATTTTAGGATCAATGTAACAATGACTTGATCCTGAATCAATTAAAATAGAAATAGGTTGATTAATGATATTACCTTCCACTTCGATCATATTGTATTGGCACTCTACTTGTCGGTATTCTAAGGCTATATATATATTTCCCATGTCCTCCATTGTTGTATCATCTTGGATGTTGTGCATGGTCTTCGCTTTATCTCCTCTGTGAGGGAAATCCTTGTATAGGTTATTTTCCTTGCACCCCCAATATTAGATTTGTGGTCTTCCTCTTTACCCCAAGGAATCATGTTTCTTGGATTCCTCCTTAGAAGACTGATCTTGTTGACTTTTATTAGGGTTGTTTCTACTGAAAGGAGGTTTGAACCCTTTCCTCCTCTGATCAGATTTCTACTTATTCTTATCCTTCCAATATTGATGCATGGATTCTCTGCCCTTGCCTTGTTCGTACATGTACTTATCCTTCCTGATAGTCTCAGACAATGTATTGGGATCATCATATTGAATCTTCTCTTTATAAAAGGATGGAAATCTGCTTAAAAACCTTTGTATCTTCACTTTTTCATCTTTCATAAATCCTACATACTTCAACAATCCCAAGAACCTATTCTCATATTATGTCATGGTCATGCTTCCCAACCTTAGCTCAAATAACTCTTGCATCTTCTTGTCATAGAAGTGATCTGAAAGGTACTCCTTCCAAAAATGTTTCTTGATCTACTTCCAAGTGATCGTTCTCTCGTTATTGTTCTCAAGTTGCTTCAGCTGATCCCACCACATAGAAACTTTGACATGTAAATGGTATGTGGCAATTATTGCTTCTAGGTTTGAGGAGTAGTTATGCAATTGAAAATATCTCCTGAGTCCAACCTTCCATGATTCAACATCATATTCCCTTTCTCTTTCACCATCAAAGGATGGTGGCATAAGTTTCCTCAACTCTCTTTGAAAATTGTCAAATTCATGACTTCTTCTTTGGTGCCTAACAAGAGACACTTTTGGATTGCTTATGGAGTCTTCAAATGCATAAAATTTCCTTCTTGAGTAAGGTGGGGAGTGATGTCTATGAGTTTTGTTGGCACTTCTTGAATGAGAAGATCTTTTGTAGCTTCCCCTTCTTTCATGATATCTTTGTTCTTCCTCTTGCCTTAAGTCCAATCCATTCCTTGCTTTCCTATGCAACTAATTTAGGATTTTCAATACTTGAGAATTTATATGATTTTTCTCTCTCATCAACCTCTCATTATCTACTTTGTAACTCTGCACTTCTATTTTTAGGCTTCTCGGAGTCTCTATTAATGTTTAATTTTCCCCTCTGCTCATGTTCCCATTTGATTATGTCTCTACATTAGCAACACTGATATTTTGACCTTTGTCCTCGTTGTCATGACCGAAGGATCCCTCTCCTTCATCCATTTCTTGAATATGCATTATTATCTTGAACTGATATGGTTATACTCCCTAATTCTACAAACTGTGTAGCCAACAAAATTTGTTAGGCTAAATTAATTTAACAAGATACATGAAATTATGTACAATTGTGTTCCCATACTATATCAAAATTCTTTCGTTCATGAGTTTGCTTGAAAGGTTTCAACACTTAGATTATTTTTCCATCTATTTGGACTCACATACTCATGGACTCGTGGACATTTGGACTCATGAAAGAAAAATTCTTCCTTTCATAAGTTTGTCTGAAAAGTCTCAACACCTAACCATTGTTCCACTTCTTCACGGACTCCCAGACTCACAAACTCACAATAAGTCCAACACTTAGCCATTTTTCTAACTTTGCTTACTCGTAGACTCGTGGACTCATGGAATCATACGAAGTCCCAACACTTAGTCATTTTTCTATATTTTCATACTCACGAACTCATGAACTCACAGACTCATAATAAGTCCAACACTTGGCCATTTTTTCTATCTTTGTGGACTCACGGACTCATAATCTTGTAAACGCGAGCTTATGCCTCTAGCGTTATCTTTTTATTCTTCTGCACAAGACCTCATTAGAAAATGTCCACAACGATTGTTTACATTTTTCCCTTTGTTCCTCTAATCTACCCCCATTTTGTCCTTATCATGTGACCGATGTTGAAATCAGGTCCTCTGGACTTCGGTCTTTGGGATATTCTCCCTTTTAGATCTTCCAATTATCCTAGAGTTTGATCTTCCGAAGTGGTCATAAAGTGTAGGTAATCGGTGGTTTCCAATTAACATTCCCACTTAATATGTCCTCCCACTTCTTAATTGAATGGCCAGGAAGGATCCTACTTGATCTTGATCTGCATTTCTCGGGATTTCGACATTTCGTGCTTCATTGTTTTTCTTATGGAGTAAACTTCTTCAAAATATGTTCATTATCTTCACTAGTAAATTGGACGGTTGATATTTAATCTCCTATTGACTATATGATCCTAGCTCATCTGACGGTTTCAACGAAATTAGTGATCATGAATTAATCATGGGTTGAGATGGATCACCCTTATTTATTTTGGGACTTCGACACACCGAGACTCCGGGATATTACAATTCTCCAGTTTTTCAACTCCCCCGAAGTTATACCTACAAAGGTGCTTATGCCATCCTTCCACTACATGATCTAACGGTTGAGAAAAGTCTCAAAGGGATCTTATATCGATGGTCTGCGTGATTTCGTTACTACAGGACTCTGACACTTTTGTTGATAGAAGAAGTTGGACATTCCCGGAGGCCATAATCCTGGAGATGACATGGCATGACGATGTCACCTATGGTGACATGGACCCATGGTATGCGTGCCATATGTCACTCAGAAATGGACATGTTGGGGTACAAAAGGCACTGAATGCATGTGAAACGTGTCCCCATATGGAACCCCTGCCACTTGACATAAGACACATCATCAACCAAATGAATGATCCACATTCCTTTGCTCCAGATATGATGGTATGCATGATTTCAAGACTTCGACTTTGCAATTTGTGGCTTCAACACTTCACAATTTTGGTACTTCTCATCTTTTCCTAGTCTCCAGTAATCGTCAAAGTGGAAAATTTATGGAGTCTTGAAACTTACATTATCCTTCCACTCCTGATCTAACAACTTGCATCACTCCTGAAGGGATATTATATCAATGGTATATGTTATTTTGTTACTCTAGGACTCTAGGATATTACAATTCTCAAGTTTTTCAATTTCCCCAGAGTCATACCTGTCGAAGTTCTTACGCCATCCTTCCACTATACTTGATCGAATAGTTGAGAATTCACCCAAAGTTCCTCCTTGATCTGATGGTCTACATTAATTCATGGTTTCGGCCTTCAGGGACTCTACCTGTTTATAATTGTTTTTTCCCCAGAACGATCAATGCCGAATGACCATAGAAATAATCAACCCAATCGAATGGTTGAGGTTTTAAGGGTTCGATCTGACAGCATTGGTTTAGCTTCCTTCGATCTAACGGGCATGATTCCATTATCCTTTACAAAGGATCCATGTCTGCATTATGCTATGGCTTCTGTGTGATTTCCACAACTCTCCTTATCCTAATATTTTGTTTCTTAATGGAAATACCATGTACAACAGTTGCATCCCATAACATTCGGGTGTTTCAACCTGAAGCTCTAATACCAATCTGTAACATACCCAACCACCCTTGGTCAGGAATGGTACCTCAAGAAATCTATTCGAAACTGAAATTTGAATTCTGATTCCCTTTAATTATTAAAGAAACATGATAGAAACACATGCAATAATAAAGATTCATGCTACAGTATAAAAAAAAATTAAACGTTCCATGCATAACAATAACCAATAAGCATGCATGTTATAACATACGAATCTCATAGACAATAATTCATACATAGAATAAATAAATATACAATAGAGAAACATGTGACATAGAGCACTTATATTAAGAAAAATGGTTCACCAATTGGCTGCAGAACAAGGACATTCCACCCAACCATAGACATTGTTGTTCCAAGTCTCAACAACAATGTCACCCCGAGCTAGGACTATGAATCCATAAGGATGGTTCCAGGGTGTCACTCAGTTTCCCCAAACTAGTCAGAATTCAAGCTCTCACAGGTTCCTCCACACACAACAATCCAAAGTACACCAACTCTCTTCTCTCCAACCTGCACAACCCAAGAGAATGGACCATCTTCTCTACCACACAATCCCTCAGGCTGTCCACCTCCTTCTAGGGCTCTAATGCATATGGAACACACCAGTCACTACTATATCCAAAAAAAAATGACTTCCTCCTCAATAATTCTTCCCCATGGTCCCATTCCAACAACAAGAATGAATGAGTGAAAAAGTGAACAGAATGGAGAGGTTGAACCAAATAATAATGAGTGAATAGGGTGAGTGAATAAGAAGAAGAACAACAAGAAGAACCACCCAAACAACCCATAAGATAGGTTTATATATTTACTTGGGAATCAAGAACCAAATGGCCTTCCTCCAAGAATTTCATGTAACCCCTTCTCTCCATTAAAACAATTATGGGTAAATAAAATATGATAAAATGACTTATCACCTTAATCTACATCTCTCGTGGAATCATAGCCCCTATAACTCTTATCCTTTTCCATCTTACAATCAGAAATGTATTTTATTATTAATAATGATCATAGCATTACATTTCCTAGGCACACAGGCCTCTTTAATTGTTTGGGAACTTTGGCCTTTCCTCAAATAAAAAAATACATTATTTCATATGGGGACTCAAAACCGGGGTATTACAATTGTATAGAGGAAAAGCGTGGACATCCATGAGTAGGAAATGTATAGGTCATGGATCTTTGAATAGGAAAAGCATAAGATCAGAGATATAATCCACCAAGCGAGCTATAGATTCAAGGTATGTCTTCATGTGTATGTTAGGGTGTGTATTCTAAATAAATATGGTACATATATGCATTAGTGATTCATAAGCATTTGATTTGGAGAACCCCCTTGTGGATCTTGGTATGAGGTATGTGTGGTTACAGTATTGATGAGATATCGGTATCAATAGAAGCAACATAAATATCAGAAACACCAAGAACAACAGGTTATCGGTTACACCAACAGTGGTAGTTACATATTGGTCTACATTTATATTTAAGGGTGGTTGGAAGAGGAAAGGAAACATGGCCTTATCCTCCTTCCGGTTGGAGTCGGTAAATCAGGGAGTTGGAGCTTCCTTCATGTTACAACTTGTAAATAGGGGGTTGGAGCCTCCTTCCAGTTGTAGCTAGAGAAATAGGAAGTTGGTTCTTCCAATGAATGTACTCTTTGATAAATAAGAAAATCATTATATGGTTTCCTCCCGCATTGGGTTTCCACATAAAATTTTAGTGTACTGTGTTTATGTGATGTTTGTGCATTGAATTATGGTGTTGATGATATATTTAATGCTAATAATAAACTATTGAACATTATTGTAGGTTTTATATTATATTTAAAGTAACAATTTTTCTCATATTGATTCACCCCCCCTCTCAGTATTCCAACAACAAACTTCCATTCATGGTTGGTTGGTCTATCATGGGCTTAGCTCTTTTTTTCTGATTTCTAACCTCTCAAAAATGTTTTCCCCTTATTTTTATAACATCCCTTCTCTCCTCATTCAAATTTCCCTCATGCATCATGGTAAAAGAATTTAAACTCAACTTATCTTCCTAGTTCCAATAATGTAAGGGAGACAGATTGCTAATTTTTAGGAGTTGTGGCTTAGATTGAGGAATTTGTTTCCTCCACTCCTCTTAACTTCTTTTTTCTTTGAAATTCAAATTTGAAATTGGGTGGGGGTTCGAGGCATAAGGTATATGATTTAGGCATAACCCCCCCAAAAAACAAATCCCCTTCACCTTTCCTATATTATGGTATCATATCCCCTATAGGCACTCAATCTCAATTGATCTTGATCTTCTTATTTATTAGCTACAAAATAGAACTTACATATTCATAGTACCATGGTATGTCTATCCCATGGAGTTAGTGTAGCCAATTTGTAAAGTATCCAAGCAAAGTATATAAGTATTTAATTGAAAATAATTCCAAGGGTAAAATTTGAGATATTACATGGGGTCATTCATGGACCTAGAATAAACTATGATTTTGGGAGTGATTTTGTTCCCAGGGGAAATCCCTCTGGGGAGAATAATCATTTTGGGAGTCCTTATGCCACCATACAATATAATATGGGGGGACCATAAGGTCCATCTATTTCACAAGAGACTTCATCCTTGTACAAAAATTTGTTTTCTAATATGCAATTTCCTTTCTTGGCAACATCAGACTCATTGTATTTGTCATGATTGACAAATGAACCCATCCTACACAACCCTTTGTGGTTGACCATTCCCATGAAACTACCATTCAATATACCAAAATTCGATGGAAAACCTAGAGAATACCCATCAAAGCACATAATGACATGCCATATTTGGTTTTCATCCAACTCATTGATGGATGATAGTATTCAATTGTGTCTTTTCCACTGAACCTTGATTGGAAGTGATGCTAAATGGTGCATTCATGTTGTTGTAACCCTATATTTCATAGGATCAAATAGTGATTGAGATTTTCCCTCAGTAATTCTATAATGTAAATAATATGGCGGTATGCCCATGATTTCCAGAAGGAAAGGAAACATATTTGAGGTTTTTGCACAATCAAATTACCCTTGATCGAGTAAATTTGATGTGTTTTCCTTAGGAAATAACCCCTTGGTGAGGAATTGAAAAAGGGGGGAGTTAGCGTGACCCACAATATGTTTTTATCCTAAGTCTATTGGTGATTTGACAGTTTGGCACTTTGTGACTAATGAACACGCTAATCTCAACGGTCGATCTGAATGCACTCAAATCAACAGCTATCAGTGGATACCCGGACCCCCCCTACCTTTCTTCTTTTAATGGGGAGGGGGGTGGGGTCCGTGTTAGTGGTTTTCCTACTGCGGGCCCTGCATAACATGTCCACTCCTCATCAACTCAAACCCCCCTCACTCATTCCCACTTACCACTCACCCCACTCCTCAAAGTAAACTGCTTTACCTCTCTCTGATATCGCCTGCGTTCCCTCTCACACCTGTCATCCACTCACTTTTTCTTACCTATCACATCATCCCTCCCTCGATGCAACACATGTCCTTCACCAATCTATTCACCTCCACCAACACTTTCATTCACCCCCGACCTCTCACACTATTTTTCCAACATACTTTTTCCCCCTTGCCACATCACTTTCATGCCTATCATTTTCCCTTACACCTCATCTTCTGAATATTCGCGCCCACACACTCCCAATCATGGCCACTCACATACTTTCACATGGCCATCAATCACCTATTATACCATGCAATATTTCTCTAATAAAATTGCCAACTCATCCTTATCTTCATCCACATCCGCATGCAAGTTTTTCCCTACGACGTCCAATGAACAGAAAAGTGGCAAAAGAGCAGAGGGCATAACCCATGATAGGAAGCCTCTACTACACTCCAAATATCGAAGGAAATGAGGACACCTGATGGCTGAGGATCGACCTGCCATTAACCACTCTTAGATTAAAATTCCTGGTTTTCTTCAAATATGGCCACAGTCAGCATCAATAGGCCAACAATGGAGCAGATATTGAAAACAAATCTTCAACAACCTCCATTGAATCAGACTCTAGAAATCCAAACAGATCCATATAATCTTTGTATATTTGTAATCCTAGATCTAATTAGTTTATATTTAGCTGGATTTAAGCCTACTCATTTATGATAGAATTCGATGCTAATAAATGTATAAATACTTCACATTTTGAAGTATGAAGGGTTGGAACCTACCAAATAAAAGTGTTCATTATTGTAATCAGCTCACAGATCCTTTATCAAAACAGTAATACAGTTACAGGTTTCTTGTGGCATTCATGTTGGTGAAGTTTTCTCACGGTAATTATGTTTTCTCAATTTTCATATGTGCTTCTTTTCTCTATTGTTTTAAAGAGAGTTAAGTTCAGGATTTGTTTTAAAACACCTTATCCCCAGTTTAAATCAATATCAATGTTTTCTACCTGAAGGTTAATTCCAGGATTCTTAACTTCCCTGTTATAACCTGATTCATCCCTCATTTCTTCTTGCTCATTCACCAAATCCTAAAGGATCCAACAGAGTGCCTACCTTGCCCTGTAATTTTTCCTGTAGACCCTTCTTTGATTGAGTTAGATCTCTTTGACTTCATTGCCCAATGGACTATATTTCCCGTTCCAACCAAAACCAATTCAAAACAAACCTTCTATTCTCACAACTAGCCTAATATCCAATCCAAACAAAGTTAAAACATACAAATATATCTCTCTCTAAGTCTTGGAGGGCTAGATCTAGGACTCCAAGTGGTTTTGTAGTTACCTCTGCCCATTTCTTCTTCATCTTGAGAAATTACAGAGTGATAACACAAGTTAAAAGGCTCTTCCTGTAGTCACGTTATTTCCTTTTCCATGGCATTCTTAATGCATTTTCAATTTCTATTTAGGTGTGAGACATGGACATGGGTATTAATTTTCTTTCATTAGGATATCACCACCCATATTTTTTATCATATCCATTAATAGAGGTAGTGATGTTGGCTCATCAATTCAATGATTCCTAACTAAATCCTTACAGATTGGTTCACCAAGTCTCTATTATCTTCCATTTCCAACGATGTTTCTATGTTAGGGGTAGTGACCAAGAACTAGCATATAATTTTTTTCCAACATTTATATTTAATATACTCTTAGTATGGCACTTTTTATGATATCATTCCCCATGCTTTAAGGCCATTGAATGATCCTCATAAGCCAAACCTGATACCACATATTGATGGTGTGGTCATTTTAATTTCTAGTGTATATGTGGGATAGTTGATTGGACATATAGGCCAATTGAGTCTCTCATCAAACCCATTGGTCAATGTTCCCACCACTCAAACTGCTACAGTCCCCACTCAAATATCTAAGATTAATTTGATGTAGGGAAAACAATCAAAGAATCCTCTACAACCTGGAGGGAAGAAAAAGAATAGAAAGAAAAATTCTAATAACGAGCAGGGGTCTCAAGAATCCCAAAACAATGGTAGTGGTAGAACTAATAACTACAATCAAATAATTTGTATCTATAATTAATTACCACCACACCTCCCTCAACTCAAGACATGTAATCAAACCATCACACTATCCTAGAATCACTTATCCCAAAAAATGGTCTGGAGACTTGGGGTCTCATATAGAGAATTCTCTTTAGAAAGAATGACTAAGATTGAACCATAGCCAAATTTCTTTTGTCTACTAGTATTGCATCTAGTCAACTAATCCTTTAGGTTCACCAAAGCACCAGTCAAACATGGTCAATTTGAGACATTCCATTGCATACTAGATATGTCCCTTGGATGTTATATGGGGTCCTATTGATCCCTCTACCTAGTTGATGGTGGAGGGGATAATGTGGAAGGGTAGGTCCAATACAACTTTGATCGGCACCTTGTTGCTACTCTTCCTAGCCCTGAGATGACAAAACTTGACAATGTAATCATCAATGGATCAGAAGGATCCACCGAATAGGATCATCAGTGTCCCACATTGTGATAATACGATGATGAAGTAGATGTACTCTACCTCAATGTTAAATAAATGATCACCCACTTAAAATAATTTATGGTTTGGATCCTAGATTCTAACTAATGCATCCAAAATCATCAGTTGATATCTCATGCCTTGGATTCTGAATAATTTCAACAATCCACAATCTCGTAGTGCAACTAATTTTTTTTTGTCCCTCTATGTTATTTCATCTTCATCCTTGTATTCTATTTATTTCCATTCAATCATTGTGGAAGGAGGCCTTGCAAAATTATAAATACACCTTCCATCAGTCACCAAGGAAAAAAATTCAAAATTTGAGTAAGATTTGAGAATTTGAGGGGAAATCAAACATGCATGTGGTTATTGGTGCAACCAATAGATACTTGGATCCTCTTAGGACATGACCAATCATTCATTTTCTAATAACAAATCACGCCCATGCATTTTGGCCCCTATCAAGGTCCCACAAATCCAAGATTTACCTAAAAAAAATTGAAAATGCATGGAAAAGAAAGAGCATGAGATGAGGAATTACCTAGTCTTGATGGTTTCGAATTCCACTGGCTAAATCTCTAGTATTATAATTCAAAATATTTAGGAGGTAGGAGGGTTTCCACTAAAATTGGGAATTTTACCAAAGGTAAGTGTGAAAATGAAGTGGTTTTTACCATAAAAAAGACATTTTGCCTTTTTGGTTTAATAAAAACCCTTTTCACACCTAAATTAAAGTAAACACCTTCCATATATTTCACTTTTGGAGAATTTTTATTATTTTCAACAAGGTTCTAATGCGGGATTTTAACAAAAGGTCTAGTTTTTTTTACGTTTTTGGGACTTGGTCACATTATTTGGCATTTTTGGTGACATTCAATGAACTTGAGGTATGTGTTTTGAACTGTCATATAGGGATAGGTTTTTCCTTACATCTCATTATTGCATTATTAACCATCACTTTTCCATCACAATGCCTTAGGTTCGATCCCACCAGATTGTGACATAAGCCTCTCCTTGTTTCATGTTGTAAATTGTGTGGTAGTGCCTACCCTTTATGGGAACCCTATTTAGCACCCTAACATGATGCAATTTATTGTAGGTCTTGGAACCCTTCTTTACACCCACCATGACTCGAAGTTGAAGCTCATTCTTCTCTCTTAATTTTTTTTATGGCCATATCCCAAGGGGTTTCCCATATTTTTATGTTAACTTATGGTTGAACTATTAATGATTGTAGCTAAGTGAGACATTCTCCAACTTACAAACCTGTGAGATGTTGATCATTACATCCATGTGAAATATTCTTCATCTTACAAACCTGAAAGAAAACCCCTGAATAGGGTGTGTGGTTCCTATTTGAGACAGAGCTGGAACGTAGATATGACCTCCGACATTCAGATATTTGAGAAGAACTCGAGATTATTATCATGTGGGAAAGGCGATCTGTTGAGTTGGACGTGCCTGTGGCTGAGCACAAGGTGAACATGTGAAATCCCAAAGTGTTAGGTACATCATCATGAGAACATAAATGAAGATGATGTATTATCCTCCTCTGAGCAGTAGAGTTGATGAGAAACTTCAGATGACTCTCCTATGTGATGCAGTGGGAAAGAAGATCTGTTGACGAGAAACTTCAGATGACTCTCCTATGTGATGCAGTGGGAAAGAAGATCTGTTGAGTGGATTTTCCTGTGGACAAGCACAAGTGAACGTGTGAAGAACTAATTCTTCTGTGTAATGCAGTGATCCAGAGATAAGGACATCCCTATGGATGTGCCCCTAGTGGATGAGCATTATTGGGTGTATCGTATCCTTTTCTATATTGTTCAAGAGTCAGACTTGTCAGTAACCCTAATTGTAATGCAAGGGGTAGACGTTGGCCCCACCTTAATGTGACTGGTAATTAATATAAAAGATAATTAATATGGTTAATATTAATTATATTATAAGCTAGTGAGGTCAGCCATGTTGTGCCAATAGACACTTATGTTGACAGGTTTAGGTTAGTATAAGTAAAGGTAAATTCTCCATTGAGAAAACATATCTTTCAAGTGAGTTTGGAAATTTCATCAAGTACACCTTCTTGGGAAAAGTGTGCACCTCTCTTGGGCACTAGTCTTCTAGGGTTTGAGAACCCTCTTGTGTGATAGGTTTTATCTTGGTGGTGAAGGCCTTTCTCTTGAGGAATATAGCAAAGGATGTGGTTGGGTTTTCTTCCCTTGTTGATAAGGGTTTCCCAGGATACTTCTTGTGTTCTTATGCATGGTGCTTCGTCTTGTGATCTTGGTTGCTACAACATTTATGGTTATGGTTAAATGCTAAAAATGGAATGAACTTCATGCTTAAAATTGACTATTGAAAAATCAACATGGTATCAGAGCATAGATATTGAAAGAACCCATTGCACAAGAATCCACCAACTCTTCTCTCACCTTTTGCAGAACCGTACGACCCTTCAAGAGTTTCCAGAAAATTATGTACGACCCCCCTTTCAGTGGTGTTATAGCCCTTAATACCTAGATGTTGGGGTTAATTTTGGCATATAATAGTACGGCCTCCTCCATCACATCTCCAAAATCTCTCAAAGTGAAATTCTGAGAAATTTTTATTTTTGGCCCTAGGGTTTCTAGGGTGCTGAAATTTCCTGCAGAATATTAATTATAGATTTCTAAAGAAATGTTTCTCCTGAATCAACAAGCATCTCTGTGACACTATCAAGTTTATTGTTGGAATTCATAAGTCCAAAATAATCCAAGGTTACTAAATCAACCTAATCATTAGGTTTTCAAAATCCAGTTGGCAAGAGTTTGAAGAAACCAATCAAATGAAGAACAGAGCCTTAGTAGCAGATAGGCTTGATGGAGAAAGCAACTTCAACTACTAGAAATCAAGGATTCAAGTCACCCTTGAATAATATGACCTCTTGGATGTGGTATCTAAAACCTTACCAGCCATAACTACATATATAGAGAAGAAGATAAGAAAGGAAGAATATGTCAAAGAAAGAAAAATAATCATCCACTCAGTAAGAGATCACATCTTACCTCGTATTTCCAACCTGAAGACAACCTATGAAATGTATGAATATTTAAAAGAAATGTTTTAAAGTGACAACACTCTCAGATCTCTTACCTTGAAGAGCCAACTTCAAAGTACTAAGATGACTAAAGGTGACACAGTTTCCATCTTATTTATGAAGTTATCAGAGATTAAAGAACAACTAGAGACCATCGGAGAAATCATGTCTGATAGAGAACTTGTCTTAACCACTCTCAATAACCTTCAAAAATCGTGGGAGCCTTTCCTACATAGTATTAGTGGAAGAGAAGCTATACCAACATTTGATCATATATGGAAATATTGTACTCAAGAAGAACTTAGACTTAGAAACATAGGAGTGGAAGACTCCTCAGAAGAAAATCATGCTCTTTCACTTCATACAAAGAAAGGAGGAAAATTCAAAAGAAATTTTATGCAAAAATTTAAAGGTGAGAAGTCTTCATCAAATCTAGGTTATCAAAGAAGAGATGTTTCATAAATTCAGTGCTTCAGATGTGACAATTATGGACACTATGCAAGAAACTGTCCAACTAGGAAGAAGGGAAGACAATATGCTTCCATCACTGCCATTGATCCAGAACCACCTCAAAAGAATGAAGACAAGAGAGAGGAGAAGTACTTCCTATAAAACTAAAGCATGACTACAAACCAAGTAAATCAATTGATTTCAAATTTTATAGTTGATTGCATTTTTGAATAAATCCCTAGTAGGGGAGCCCTCAAATACTTGGACCATCATCCCTGGCACAGGAGTCCAAACCATATTTAATTGATTATTATGCAAGAACAAGAAGAGACATTGTCCTTAAAATAAGAGATACCCATTCAACAAACCTAGACAATCTCAGATGGAGATTGATAGTAAGATAATACCTTCTCCCCCTTCAGCAGTTTAGAGGGAGACATACATTATTTAAGTTGATCCAGTTGATATGTTCAGAGATATTGCAGTAGGGCATAAAAGGCCTACCTAGACTCACTCTACAAGAGGCAGAGAAACATACAAGCCTCTTAAGGAAAATCCCAAGAAAGTAAAATATATTTTCAAGCTATCCTTCAGTTGTGAGCCACCTTATTGATGTTGAACCTCTTTGTCTTAGAGAAGAAAAAGGAGAACAGGTATGATAAGATATTATAACAAAATAATACCAGTATATCTTAAAGAATGATGCATAATATATTATTCATGGACCAGAAGGGAAGTCTATGGTAACTTCCAAGTGGATCTATAAGATCAAACATGCAGCTGATGGGAGTGTCTAGAGATACAAAGCAATATATATAGCCATAGGCTTCTCACAAACATAGGGAGTTTTTTATGTTGAGACACTTGATCCAGTAAACTCGATACACTTCCATCCATGAGTTGGAAACCATAACAGTTATATAAATTCTTGATGAGTTTGGATTTTAGCAAGAGTATTGTTGATCCAAACCTATATCATTACAGTGTTGATGGAAAAATCCTAATTTTGGTGACTTATTCAGAAAGCCTTGTTGATGGATACAAGTAATCCTCAACTTCTGAATTCAAGATGAAGAATATAAGTATGATGCACTACTTCCTGGGACAAGAATTATGACAGAGGACCTATGATATTTTCCCGAGTTAAGGAAAATATACAGTGAAGATATTAAAGAAGTTCAAGTATGACAAAATACAAAATCCATTGTGTTAAATTCAAAAGGAGAAGATTGATGATTATTCAGACGAGACTGATCCACAACTGGTTGGATCACTGATGTATTTGGTTAACACTAGACTTGATTCATGCCATGCAGTAAATGTGCCTAGTCATTTCATGAGTCAACCTAGACAAACTCACTAGACTACAAAAAAACATGAGGCACAGTTGGATATGGCCTGAGATATGCCTCTAGAGTGAGCTTGAGTTTGCAAGATATGCCGATTTAGATTGAGAAGAAAGTACAGTGGAACAGAAGAGAAAATCCGGTTGATTTTCTATAATAAATATTTCCATGGTTTTATGATGAAGTAGGAAACAAAATCTTTGTGGCCTTGAATACCACAGAAGCAGAGTATGTACCATTGAGTGTGTGAAGCAGTATGGCTTCACAAGATTCTGACATATTTACTTGATCATGAGATGGACCCTATGATGATAACCAAGAGCAGTGTATAAATCTCCTTGATAACCCAGTGTTTCCTGATGGATCAAAACATGATGAGATGAAAATTTCTTATATCAGAGATATGATGCAGAGGAAAATCAGTACCTTCCTATACATGAGAACATTACAAACATCTTCACCAAAATAACTTGGTAAAGAATGCCTCCCTAGTTGAGAGGGAGTATTGATGACTCCAGCCAAGACAAAATTCAGAGTACATTTGTGTGAGACTTATCATGATGAAGAATGCCTCCCTATATGAGAGGGAGTGTTAATGATTGCAATTATGTGAGACATTCTCCAGCTTACAAACCTATGAGATGTGGATCATTGCAGACATGTGAAATATTCTCCATCTTAAAAACATGAGAGAAATCCCCTAAAGATGGTGTGTGGTTCCTATATGAGACAAATATGGAATGTAGAGATGACCTCCTCCATTCAAAGAGTTTAGAAGAACTCTAGATGATTATCCTATGGCAAAGGAAATCTATTGAGTTGGACGTGCCTGTGGCTAAGCACAAGGTGAACATGTGAAATACCAAAGTGTTGGGTGCATCATCATGGGAACATAAATGAAGATGATGTATTAGCCTCCTCTAAGCAACAGAGTTGATGAGAAACTCCATATGACTCTCTTGTGTGATGCAGTGGAAGAGAAGATCTCTTGAGTGGACGTTCTTGTGGAAGAGCACAGGTGAACATGTGAAGAACTAGTTCTTTTGTGTAATGCAATGAGCCAGAGATATGGACATCCCTATGGGTGTGACCCTGGTGGATGAGCACTAGTGAGTGTATCATATCCATTTCTATCTTGTTCAAGAGTCAGACTTGCCTGTAACCCTAATTGTAATGTAAAGGGTACAGGTCAGCCCCACCTTAATGTGACTGGTAATTAATATAAAAGATAATTAATATGGTTAATATTAATTATATTATAAGCTAGTGAGGCCAGTCTTATTGTTCCAATAGACACTTCTATTGACAGGCTTAGGTTAGTATAAGTAAAGGTAAATTCTCCATTGAGAAAACATATCTTTCAAGTGAGTTTGGAAATTTCAGCAAGTACACCTTCTTGGGAAAAGTGTGCACCTCTCTTGGGCACTAGTATTCTAGGGTTTGAGCACCCTCTTGTGTGCTAGGTTTTATCTTGGTGGTGAAGGTCTTTCTCTTCAGGAATATAGCAAAGGATTTGGTTGGGTATTCTTCCCTTGTGGAGAAGGTTTTCCCAGGATACTTTCTGTGTTCTTGTGCATGGTGTTTCTTCTTGTGATATTGGTTGTTGCAACATTTATGGTTATGGTTAAATGCTAAAAATGGAATGAACTCCATGCTTAACCTTGACTATTGAAAAATCAACATGAACATGCATATTGTTTCTTGTGTCCTAGTTCCTACTACTACACTATTGTTTTCTTTGATCCCACTTATCATCGTTACAATGACACTTGATCTCTTTCCATTTGCATAATATTTCTTCCATTTTGTGACATTTTACCCATGGAGAGAACTGTTGCGGTGAATGAAAATTACTTACTAGTACCATTTTCCATTCACTTTGCATTGGTCGGTTGCACATGCTTGGAACATAAATGCATTGCATTGTGACACTTGTTCTCTCCAGGAGAGATAAAGTTTAACTCTTTTTCATGCTTGCTAAGCCATGAAAAAGACACTCTCTCAAGTATGTTTTTGCCTCTTTTTTAGTAGTTGTAAAAATCTATGAAAGAGACACACTATTGAGTATACTTTTATCTCTCCTTCACACTCGTAAAACCATGAAGGAGACACTCAAAAAACAAAAAGAGTGGAGTGGGTTTTGTTTACCATTGAACTATATTCTGAAAAGTGGCAACCATAAATCATGTCTCGCTTGAACATGAAACATGATTTCGTCTTTGTCTTACAGTTGGGTTATATCTTTCCTAGGAGTTGTACCATCAATATGATTCATATACTCCTCCAACTAGTTACTCTTTTAGTCACTATGGAGAGTGCTTGGATGCCTCATGCATTGTTGCACTACATCAATGGTGCTCTTTAGTCAAGGCTACCTAGTCATCAATATGTCATGCTATATGCTAAAGGGAAGTAAGACTAAGTCAACCATATTCTATCTTGTTGACAATCCATATCAGTCATCCTTGTGTTAGTTGTACTTGGTAATTCTATCTCTTCATGACATATCTTGATGTATAATTCATGTCAATTGATGAGGGATACATTAAGGACCTCCTTCGATGGATATATTCCTATAAAAATCAACACCTTATCTAGGAGAGGGATCTAGAAACCAACTAGTATCGTGAAGCATGTAGTTCTTGGTGGAAGACTTCCTCGCAATAGATAGTGGGTTTACATCATTGACTCTTGATCTATTGATTCTATGAGTGTTTGATGTTAGATACTCTATTCACACTTGCTATATTGTACTAGGTACCTTGGGGTCCATTTTTATTATTGGTGGGTCCCCTCATGTTTGTTAAGGGTATTCATAAATGACTAACAATCAAATGGTTTATATGATGCTTGACACTAGATCACGTATTATCATGACATAGAATCGCACCATCAGGGTTAGGGTGAATACCTTGAGCTTGAGGTCACATCACTCATCCATACTTATCCTCCCAAGATACAATAGATCATATCATTAATGTTTAAGTACTTTGAAGACCACATGGGAACTCTCATTGGTGATACATGTCTTCCTAATGTATATTGTGACATAGATCCACATTCTATTTTCTCGTGGCTATGATCTCTTTAATGAAATGGATCCACCATGTACATTTTCGTAGCCATGATATTTCATTTTATTTCATGGATCCACAATGTTTATGTAGGTGGCCATGCTTTGTTTCTCTTTCAAGCATGGGCATGCCTACCTCGAGGATGATCTATATATATATGTTGAATACTTATTGTGATTATTCAATAGATCCTTGATGTCCCATCTCCTTCCTTATCCTGCCTCACATTTATGGATATTATAATGGGTTTTGGCCATCAGTTCCTCTACTAACCTCACACATTAAGGGGAATCGGTTATAGCTCTATTTACCACCCTAGAGACACATTGAGGAACTATTGGTGTTGTTTTTATGAGACATGCCTTTTCTTMCTTTGATTTTTGAATTTTTTAGAAAGGTCACACMRTGCATGCTTAGTCAGGTGTGATCAGTCACATGATGCACTACTAACAAGGTGTGACTAGTTGCTAGCTACACCATTAGAAGTCCATAATCACACCTACAACCCTCTATATTCGATGTGTTTTGAGGAKACCCTCACTAGCTGAGTTGTCGATATCGCATGATGARCATGGAAACTCGTATTGGACTCAAATTTCACTAAGTTATACAGGTCTAGATACATCTCCTAGCCTCCTCCATCAATCTATATAAGGAAGGAATTCCAAGGGAGGAAGAGAGGAATATTTGGTGAGTAAAAGTATGTTGCAGATTTTTAGTGAGACTATTCTACAATGTTATATCAGAGTTGGCCTTTTTTGTGTGACGGTTCAGAAAGAATTGGAGCAAGTAGAGACCTTCAATCAAAACTCAAGGTAAAAAAAATTGATTGATGTAATTTTTTATCCACTTATCAATATAGATCTATATGGTTCCCGCCCCATTGATTGTTTGTATTCAATTATGTATGATTATTAGTGGTAGATATAGTTTATATTGAGTATATCAAGTTATATAGAACAAGTATTTGACATTCATATTGCTTGAAGGTTTTGAGATTGGTATTGTTGTTCTCTTATGTGAAGGAAGTATGTGCTAGGAGCTAGAACTGGATTTTTGGAATTGCATCAACCAATTTTATGCGGGGGAAACCACAAAGAATAAGGTATGGACCATCTTCACTCCTTTCATATTGCATAAATCAAGATCAAATCTATTATATCTAGAGGAAAATTGTATTGTACTCTATCCTATAGTCTGTCTCAGATCAAGGGAATATCCAAAGGAGTGTTCACCTACTCATAGGGGGGATTTTTCCATAACGATTATCATTGCATTGATAATTATCTATTAAGAGAGATATTAATATAAATTTGTGTAATGATTATAAATTGTTATGAGTTGTAAATCAATATATCAAGGAAAAATCATAGATGGTTGAATGTAAATGGTTGCACACATGGTCACTATAAGTATTTTATTTACCAAAAAATTGGATATGTAGAGAATAAAGAGTTTCATAATATGTGAATGGTGATCATACAAAAAGTGAAGAAAAATACACAAATGAAAGAAATTATAAATTTTAACAAAGGTTTTCCATTGATGTGCACAAGATTGGGGTTTTTGGAGAGAAAGAAGATCATGAATTGTGAGATTGTAGAGAAAACGAATTGTACCTAACATTGGTTGATGTTTGTAGCTCGGATAGGAACATCTGCTCGGGTTTTGTGTCAAATGTGCATGAACTCATCCAAGTCAAATCTATTTTTTAATTCACTTTATTTATAAAAGTGAAATTCTTTTAATTAACTATTAAGTCTAATAAAGTGCATTTTTAATGCATTAGTGATTTAGACTAATCTCAATCGTTGCTCTCACCAAGAGATTAGGGTTTTGGTAGATTAGAGTTTATGCTAAAGTATAAATGAAAATCAAGGTAGAGGGTAAAGACGCATTCAATCTTCACAAAGGAAATTTTGTTTGAATTTGAAGAAAGAGGTTGAAGAAAGGGAAAAACAATGAAATAGTGAGAAGAGTAGCACATTAGTGATTTCATGTTGCAAACTATTAGTGTAGTGAATTCCCTACAATCATACAAATATACTATGTACATTCATATAGATAGTACCATAGATTCCATATAGTCATACAAACATAGTTGTACCACATGTTTCTCATACATGTTTTGTAGTTTTCTCATTTAGTAGGACGAAAACCTCATTTTTGAGGTGTCCTTGTAAATATCATGTCATTAATGATAAGATGATTTGAAGGATAGATATCATGTTTGGTGTTTTATGCTTATGTTGTATTTTCCATCCATATGCTTGATTGAGGCTTGCTCAGATTTTTATTTATTTTATTGATTAAATTCAAGATATGATTTATTTAATAAAGAAGCATAGGACAAAAGTCACCTAGGGTTTGGAAAACTTATATGGTATCAGAGCATATTCCTCTTATTGAGATTCTCTAGGATTTGCAGTGGTAAATCATCTACAGGGAAGAAGGACTAACAATGAGAGGGTTTCAAAAATAATTTTCAGATTTGGGAATTTGTGTAGTAGATCTCAGAAATGACATTAAAATCTCTATTTTAAGGACAGATTGGATGGTGCCTCGAATTTCCTATCATGGAAAAACAATGTAACTCTTTTATTAAAAGAGAATGACCTTTGGGATATTTTCAAGGATGTAGTTTCTATGCCAACAAATCTGTAGGATTTGACATCTCACAAGGAGGTAAAATTCAAGAAAATGATTGATGGGTGTTGTATATGCACTAAAAACACACTAAAACCCCTCAATTGAATTGTCAACCCGGGGTAAGTAAACTTAGAGTTGTAGAAAAATATATGCCAAAGGTAGAAGGACTAGTATTAGTATAGTCTAACTAAGGAAGTGGTTATCTAAGGGTTAATCTATTCAAGCAAACCTATATAATGAGAAAAACCTACTAAGAAACTTAAAACTATGTAACCTAAGTACTTTTGGGCCAAGGATTGATGGATAGTTCTAAGAAGACAAGTGAAAACCCTACTTGAAGAAAACTAGTTCAACAATAAGCAATAAGCAAAAGAAAATATTAAGAATAACAATAAGAAAATGGAAAAAGAAAATACTTTAACTTGCCTACCTAAATTCAATGAGAGACTACCCTATGAAAGCAAGTAAATAAACAAGCAAGAAACTATTTTATTAAAGTAGGTAAACAAGTAAGAAAAACAACTAGATAACCTATTAAAGCAAGTAAACAACTAACTACTCTAAAATAAATTCTACTACAAGTAATCTAATTAAAACTTCGCATTGAAAAACTATCTAACCTAAGAGGCAAGTGAACTGGACTCTTAATTCAAACTTCAAAACTATTTCTAATTCATAAAAGGAAATCTATTTAATTGAAAGCAAGAAGAACTAACAACTAACTTTTAATCTATGATAAACAAATTGCTCTCTAATCTATCAAAGAAAAAGACTATCTACCCTACAACAACAATAAAACTATCTACGAAAGAAAGAAACTATATCTTCTGATCGACGAAAGCAGGAAACTATATCTTATAATCTACGAAAGAAAGAAACTATCTTTTAACCTATGACAACTCAAATATAGTGTTGGTGGTTGTGTGAATGTCTTCAGTGTCTGATAATATATCAATGGCACTTGACAACAAAGGATAATTCAAGTGGTATAAGCTCAACACTGATATCAATAGCAAAGTGAAAGGTATGGATTAAACAATCCAATGAGAATTTAGCCATTGCGGAAACAATGTTAATTACACTGCAGATTCATGGAATTATTAACCATCAACAATATAACGAGATTATAATTGTACTTCTATACTATGTAAGCAAAATTCATAGTTAAACTCAACCATTAACTAAGAATTGTAATTGAAATCTAATTCTAGGAAAGAAAATACATAAAGTGAAACTATGCTATATCTATCTTAACAATTCAAACTGCAATAAGGAAAATGCTTAAGAAGAGAAATTAAAACATGACATTAAAAATTAAACTACCAAATACATTAACCAGCAACTAATTAAGATAGATCTACATAAAAATGAAATAAGCAATCTATAATTAAAAACTGAAATTAATCATATCCATCCATCAAATCCTTGTTAAAGAAAACTCAAATTAAAACTATGTTTTAAACTCTATTGTAAATTTAATTCTAAAATCATGAATAAAACATAATCTAATATCTAATTGCACAAGGGGTTAGTCTATGAATTTGCAAATTCATTCCTAACTACAAGATCGACGCCTACTAATACAAGCCTTCATACTAACCTGCAAAAGAGAATTAAAATGATTAAACTACAACAACAAATTAATTAACAAAATAATAATGCATGTACAGGAAATAAAGAGAGACAGTTAAAATATAAAATGCATAAATAGCCTAAAAAACAATTACCAGACTATTGGTGGGCCCCCCAACAAGTCGTGGTCACTTCTTAAAAGAACACCACGAACTCAGCAATTTGATTTCACCATGAAAACTCAAAAACGTAGTTTCTATATAATTTGGCAATGAAAAATGGAAAAACAGAGTAAAATCGTGTTTTTCTCTATCACATTGATACTTCGACTGCTTAACTTCTATCTGACCACCATGGTAGTATTTATAATGTTTACATACCAAGTGGTCAACCACAGGAGGGTTGAACCACTTCTAAATTTGGCAAATTACATTAATGGTGCCCTAACTGCCGAAATAGAGCGAACCAATAATCGCCCTACTTAACAACTTAAACTGAGTTGTCGAGAGTTTAGTAGCTAGAGGGGGCAAGGACGATAAAAATCCATGTTCCTGATTCGCCCACCACTGGATGCCAATACCATAACCTCCAAATCACCCACCGTTTTTGTGCAATACGGAGTGTTGGACGAAGTGTTGGACCGGTTACCGGATCGAATACTGGAAGGAGTGTCGGACTGAGTGCCGGAAGCATAAACATGATGCGTTTTTTTCCCTGTAACACCAAAAAAACATGAATTATATCCTTGGAAACATAAAAACGTGATGAATTATACTCAATATCAACATTAAACACGAATCATACATACTTGGTGTAGATCATACCATTTTAGCACAAAATTCTTCAAAAAGCTTCTCCAAAACATGAAAAACACATATGTACATTCGGCAAAAGTGTCTAATAACTGTCATAAAATTGATCAAATCTTGGGCCCAACATTACCCCCACACTTACGATTTTTCAGGTCCCACTGCAAACAAAAAGAAATTACTCCTCGTGACTAGGCTTGCTGAGGAGGATTACCTTTGGAAGCCTCTCCTTCTTACTGTGAAGACTTTGTCTTGTGCCTCTTGTGTTGATTCAGTTGTGATCTAAGGTTGCAGTTGGATTTGGTCATCTCATCAACCAACCATTGAAGGGAGTTAACCTTTGCTTGGAGGACTGCATTATCATGATGAAGGTTTGTGTCTATTGTCTTCCTTTCTTCCAACTGTTGGAGAAGATGATGGTTTTCTTTTTGTAGCTTCTCAATGGCTGGGGAAGAATCAGTGATCTCTGAGAGAAGCTTAGATCCATTGATGGATGTGGACAATCTATCAGTTTTAGGATCTAAGGTAGACATGGGTGAAGTAGGAGTGACGGGGGATTGGTAACGAGAGGTAGGTTCTGATTTTGTCTTTCTTAGTGGCTCTAATCCATCCACAGAAACTTCTCTAAGTCTCATGTGAGGGATCTCAAGGTCGGAGGACATTTGGATAGGATCTAAAGTAGGTAGGGGTTTTTCATAAGGTTTTTTTCTTGTGCTCTGAGTACTCTTTCGAAAGGGTCATTTACCAAATCGATTGGCTTCCCTCCTATTTGTGGGAACGATGGGAAAGTCTTGTTGGAATACTTCTTGGAGCTTTTTAGGTGTGGGATCAAGAGAGATTGAAGACATTGGGGGGTTAACAATAGGCTTCTTTTGGTCTTTTTGCTTCGTCTTTTTACCCGATGAGGAAGTAGGGATATCAACAAGATTTTTGTATTGTTCCAGCAAAGAGAGGGTTTGTACAAGGGGTTTTGGAGTTCTTGGAGAGCGAGGCTTGGATGGAGAGATAGTTCTTAGGCTAAGTGGCTTTTTGTCGGTCCTAATTTTCAAGTGAGGGTTTGCAAATTGATAGATAAAGGCATCCCAAGTTTGCCCATGTTTCTCTAGTTCATATAGAACAAGGAGTGTGATCAAGCCATGGTGAAAGAGACTGTTGTGGGGGTTAGTCACATTCTTCCTCACTTGAGAGGAAATATTCTCCAAGATTTTTAGAAAATAGAAGGGGAAGTTCAAAGGTTTGTTGAACAGAAAATGAGCCAACAATCTAAAATGACAAGATTTGAAAGTGGAGTATCTACCTTCGCATGTAATCAACCTCGTGATGACGATGAGAGGGTTGATGTTAAGAACCTAACATCAATATAGTATAGAAAAACCTCAGGAAAAGTAATCAACGCC
>ML804544.1:7249-24918 GCA_009831015.1 Picea engelmannii | reverse complement strand
GTGCCACAGACAGCTTAGCTTTCAAGGTTTCAAAGGTGGTTTTACACTGCTCAATCCAAACAAAATCAACATATTTTATTAGTAATCCAAACATAGGTGCAACAATCTTTGTAAAATTTTCAATAAACCACCGATAATATCTGGCATGTCCAAGAAATCTTCTCACCTCTTTCTGATTCGTGGGGGGTGGAATTATGACGATGACCTCAATCTTTGCAGGATCAACTTTTATCCCTTCAGATGAAATGTGATGTCCTAGAACGACTCCTTCAGTTAAAAAAAAAAATTATTTTTCATGACTTAGAGATAGGTTCATTTCCTGGCATCTGATGATGACTTTTTCTAAGTTGTCTAAGGCTTCCTGGTAAGTGTTACCATAGACTGTGAAGTCAGCCTTGTAGACATCCACACAATCATGAATAAGATCAGCAAATATCCCTAACACTGCTCGTTGAAATGTGGCAAGAGCATTACACAATCCAAATGGTAAGATCCTATAGGCATAGGTGCCCCAAGGAAAAGTAAAGGTAGTCTTGTCCTAGTCCTCAGGTGCTATAAGAATATGATTGTACCATATGTACCCATCTAAAAAGGAAAAATACTTATTTCTATACAAGGTATCTATAACTTGATCAATGAAAGGGAGAGGAAAGTAGTCTTTCAGAGTGGCTTTGTTGAGTTCCCGGAAATCAACACAAATTCTCCATTTCCTGGTCACTTTCTTTGGAACCACTACAAGCGGGGATACCCACTTACTATTGGAGATGGGATAAATGAATCCGACATTTAACAACTTTTGGATCTCCTCCTTGACTATATCTTTAAGTGTTGGGTTCATCCTTCTATGGGGTTGCCTAATAGGTGTTACTTCCCCCTAGGTATATACGTGATGGATGCATGTGTCGGGGTGTATACCTTTCATGTCAGTGTATTCCCAGGAAAATGATCTTGATTTTTTTTAAGGATATCTACTAACTGTTTCTATTGGTCTACATCTAGGCCGGAGTTTATATGTAAAAATTTCCCTGGACTAATCTCATAGGGCATAATATAAGACATGGCAGACTCATCTATATCGAAAATAAAAGATGTCGAAGACAAAATGGATGGGTCTAATTGCTCTTGAAATTATTCCTCAAACATGTACTCAAATTGGGAAAAAGATTGTGGAAAATCCACACATGTGATAGCAGAAATGCACTGGTTTAGCAAATTTTATGTTGTGTGCTCCTGAAGTGCCCATGCATGGTCACTTGGCAATACAGGTTCTTCCCATTCCTCATTCTCATATGGACATTCAAGCCACCATAGATTCTCCATAATAGGTTGAGCTGGAGGGTAAATGGTGAGCTTCTGGATAGAGAGACCATTTGAGATGGTCATTTCCCCTTCTCTACAGCCAATAAATGCATTGCCTGTGGCTAGCCAAGGTATTCCCAAAATGACGGGATGGACTTTGGCAATATCCTTTGAGTGAATGACAAGAAAATATATTGGGTACTCGCATGAGGCTAAAGTAACCATGATATCATCTAAAATTCCTTCAGGTATAACCCTCGTCTTATCTGCTAATTCCAAAATGGTTGGGGTAGACCGAAGAAGAGGTTGTAACTGTAATTGTTCCAAGGTAGTAGTAGTCATAACATTGATGGTTTCCCCTAGGTCTATGAGAGTGTTTCCAATGGAGACCTCATTAATGGTTCTGGTCACTACGAGGTTTCTTGGGTTCCCATATTTTGCTAGATTTGGCTACTCCGATATGTATTCGGAAAGTCCTCTTATCAAGTGTACTATAGGAGGGTCCTTTTTCTTCCTACCTAGCTTCTTAATGGCCCTACAATTCTTTGAATTCCTTACTGTATATTGGAATATCTTTAATGGATTGAAGCAGGGGAATCTTGACACAAATATTCTTCAATTCATTCAAAATGTCAAATTCTGGTCGGGTGGTAGGTTTCTCAATTACCAATCGATCTGGATAAGGAGGGACCTTAGTAATTTGTGAAGGTTCATTTTGGGGAATCTTGGGTTCTTGATTCTTTGGGATAATAACATCTTCCCACTTAGTGTCATATGTGGGTTGTTTGGTAGTTTCTTCTTCTTCTTCTTCCTGGATGACTACTGAAGGTCTCTACCTCTCCAGAACTTTTCTTGATCGTAGTTGAATTTCATGTAATGGAACAAGAGTAATAACATATGTCAGGAAGGCCTACATCTCAACAGTGTGAAGAGGTTGAGGGGGCTTATTATTGGGATTTGGCACTAGCTGTGCCGGTAATAGTGTTGGTCTCGAGGAGCTTGCATTTTGTTATTGTAGCGGTTTTTTTTTGTGGAATAGGAGGTAAAGGGGGTGGAACAAAACCTGGCAGAAGTTGTGGAGTGTTTGGCTGAGGATAATGATGGTTGGACATAGGGATAGGTGGAGATTGAGGGTTTCCTTGGTTATGTCCTCCTCTCCATCCTTGAAACCAAGGATGTTGGTACTGGGTAGACTAGTTTTTCCAACCTGGTGAGTTCCACTATTGTTGTTGTTGATAATAGGGTGGAACTCGAGATTGTAGATCCGGGTATGTGGGTTGGTTCCTAGGCTGCCATGGCCTCCTAGGTGCATAAGAAGACTCCCCAGGATCTCCACTCCTATAGATGGATAATAAACTAGGAAATGATGGAGATTTGTCATTTGAATGGTCTTCTATACAGAAGCCACAAACTAAAATGTTATCTAATGGGAATTCCCTTGAGGAATGCTTCCTCCTGCATCTTGGGCAATATATGCTCATTGATGCATTTTTCTCCTCATGTTTCTTTTTTATTTTTTGGGTGTCCAACTGGGAACCTATTGTGCTTACGATATCTGTTTTGAAGTTTTCTAAGAGGTTCCCTATCTCTTCTCTCGTGATACCACTTGACCTAATTGGTTTTAAGCTTCTATTGTAAGGGTCCCGGACATTCTTTCATGTTTTGGCTCTACTCCTTGAGTAATTTTTACACATTTCACATATTTCAGAAAATGGTTTATGAGAGATGTCAGTTGATGCCATCAGGTTAAGCATATCTAGGTATTCTTCTAAAATTCCCTTAAGGAAAAGAGCCCTAATTGCATCCTCTGGGCATTCATGGTATTTTGACTTCTGGGAGATATAACCAAATCTTTCCATGTAATCTTCAAGGGTCTCAACTTCTAACTATTGGATTTTAAAGATGTCATTACGAGACTCTTTGGTCTTGCAGTAGTCTTGGTACTTCTTAAGAAAGATGTATTTCATGGCTTCCCAAGACATAATACTGGATTCTCCCAACCCCATGAACCATCTTAGTGCAGAATCTTTGAGGGTGGCAGGAAATAGTTTTAGTTTTTGGGCATCTTGTACGTAGTTGTAGCTCCTACACAAGATGTCAAATTCAAATAGGAAGGTGTATGGATCTTCACTATTTTTACCATAAAATGTGGGTAGTGTTGAGAGAGGAATATTCTTCATATTGACATTTGGAGTGGTGTCCAAAATCGAAAACCCAAAGGTAGTTTCGGTTTGGTTTCCAGTTTCTTATTCCTCCCCATGTCTTACATTGTTATGGTCTTCTTGATCATCCATATTGGTTTGGTTTCCAAAAAGAGAGTACCTAGGTGGTTTTATCTTTGAAGAGAACAAGGTTTCCCTTTGATGGAAAGGTATTCCTACTGATTGGATATCTGGGACTCTACTCGAGCCAGTTGAAACTATTGGTGCCAAAGTTTATGTGTTAGTTTGAGAGATAATTACATTGGCTGAACTACCGAACAAAAGATTCACCTGTTCAGGGTCTATGATGTCTTCAAAATTAGGATCTCCTTGTGGTGGTGTAAAAGAAAAGGTTGTATTGTTTGGTTCTATGGAAGGCTCGAGTGGTCTTGCCTCCTATCCCAATATGATTGATGCATCAATTCTGTGTTCTATAGTGATCCATGTGATAGTCTCTTCAGAGATTATTTTATCTCTTTGAGTTGAGCTAGCTCATGTTTTTCGATATCGGTCTACGGATTTTATAAGTGGAACGTCCCTTCCCCGAAAAAGGTTGGAAGGAACCTTGGTTGAAAGGTCTGATTTAGATTTAATGTATCTACCTTTTGGATCTCTAGGTCTATTCATCAAAGAAAGAAAAAACAAAGAGAAAAACTACCATTGGGTTTGGGGGAGCCTACAATAGCAGATGCGTAGGTTCTTACCTCTCGTCTTAAAGTTCCCCCGCCACCAATCTAATGCTAAGGTATAGGAATGATCTATTTCCTAACTACTTCTTACCTTGAGACAACTCCATGGCAACGGCGCCAAAAATGATGGGTGTTGTATATGCACTAAAAACACACTAAAAACCCTCAATTAAATTGTCAACCTGGGGTAAGTAAACTTAGAGTTGTAGAAAAATATATGCCAAAGGTAGAAGGACTAGTATTAGTATAGTCTAACAAAGGAAGTGGCTATCTAAGGGTTAATCTATTCAAGCAAACCTATCGAATGAGAAAACCCTACTAAGCAACTTAAAACTATGTAATCTAAGTACTTTAGGGCCAAGGATTGATGGATAGTTCTAAGAAGACAAGTGAAAACCCTACTTGAAGCACACTAGTTCAACAATAAGAAATAAGCAAAAGCAACTATTAAGTATAACAATAAGAAAATGGAAAAAGAAAACTACTTTAACTTTCCTACCTAAATTCAATGAGAGACTACCCTATGAAAGCAAGTAAATAAACAAGCAAGCAATTATTCTATTAAAGCAAGTAAACAAGTAAGAAAAACAACTAGCTAACCTATTAAAGAAAGTAAACAACTAACTACTCTAAGAAAACTTCTACTGCAAGTAATCTAATTAAAACTTCTCATTGAACAACTATCTAACCTAAGAGGCAAGTGAACTGGATTCTTAATTCAAACTTCAAAACTATTTCTAATTCATACAAAGAAATCTATTTAATTGAAAGCAAGAAGAATTGGCAACTAACTTTTAATCTATGATAAACAAACTTCTCTCTAATCTATCAAAGAAAAAGACTATCTACCCTACAACAACAATAAAACTATCTACGAAAGCAAGAAACTATATATTCTGATCTACGAAAGAAGGAAACTATATATCCTGATCTATGAAAGTAGGAACCTATTTTTTAACCTATGACAACTCAAATATAGAGTTGGTGGTTGTTTGAATGTCTCCGGTGTTCAATAATATCTCGATGGCACTTGACAACAAAGGATAATTCAAGTGGTATAAGCTCAACATTGATCTCAATAGCAAAGTGAAAGGTATGGATTAAACAATCCAATGAGAATTTAGCCATTGTGGAAACAATGTTAATTACCCTGCATATTCATGGAATTATTAACCATCAACTATATAACGAGATTATAATTGTACTTCTATACTATGTAAGAAAAATTCATACTTAAACTCAACCATTAACTAAGAATTGTAATTGCAATTTAATTCTAGGAAAGAAAATACATAAAGTGAAACTATGCTATATCTATCTTAACAATTCAAACTGCAATAAGGAAAATGCTTAAGAACAGATATTAAAACATGACATTAAAGAGTAAACTACCAAATACATTAACCAACAACTAATTAAGCAAGATATACATAAAAATGAAATAAGAAATCTATAATTAAAAACTGAAATCAATCCTATCCATCCATCAAATCCTTGTTAAAGAAAACTCAAATTAAAACTATGTTTTAAACTCTGTTTTAAATTTAATTCTAAAATCATAAATAAAACATAATCTAATATCTAATTGCACAAGGGGTTAGTCTATGAATTTGCAAATTTGTTCCTAACTACAAGATCAATGCATACTAATACAAGCCTTCATACTAACCTACAAAAGAGAGTTAAAATGATTAAACTACAACAACAAATTAATTAACAAAATAATAATGCATGTACAGGAAATACAGAGAGACAACTAAACTATAAAATGCATAAATAACCTAAAGAACGGTTGCCAGACTATTGGTGTCCCCCCCAGCAAGTCGTGGTCACTTCCTAAAAGCACACCACGAACTCAGCAATTTGATTTCACCATGAAAACTCAAAAACCCAATTTCTATATAATCTGGCAATGAAAAATGGAAAAACAGAGTAAAATCATGTTTTTCTCTATCACATTCATACTTCGACTACTTAAATTCTATCTGACCACCATGGTGGTATTTATAATGTTTACAGACCAAGTGGTCGACCACAGGAGGGTCGAACCACTTCTAAATTCGGGAAATTACATTAATGGTGCCCTAACTGTCGTAATAGAGTGAACCAATAATTTCCATACTTAACAACTTAAACTGAGTTGTCAAGAGTTCAGTAGCTGGAGGGGGAAAGCACGAGAAAAACCCATGTTCCTAATTCGCCCACCACTGGCCGCCAATACCATAACCGCTAAATTACCCACCATTTTTGTGCAAGACGTAGTGCTGGACGAAGTGTCAGACCGGGTACCAAATTGAATACTTGAAGGAGTGTCGGAAGTAGAAACGTGATGTGTTTTTTCCCTGTAACACCAAAAAACATGAATTAGATCCTTGGAAACATAAAAACGTGATGAATTATACTCAATATCAACATTAAACACGAATCATACATACCTGATGTAGATCATATCGTTTTAGCACAAAATTCTTCAAAAATCTTCTCCAAAACATGAAAAAAACATATGTACATTCAGCAAAAGTGTCTAATAACTGTCATAAAATTGATCAAATCTAGGGCCCAACATTACCCCCACACTTACAATTTTGGGGGTCCCACTGCAAACAAAAAGAAATTACTCCTCGTGATTAGGCTTGTTGAGGAGGATCAGCTTTGGAAGCCTCTCCTTCTTGTTGTGAAGACTTTGCCTTGTGCCTCTTGTGTTGCTTCAATTGTTCTCTGAGGCTACGGTTGGATTTGGTCATCTCATCAACCAATCATTGAAGGGAGTTAACCTTTGCTTGGAGGACTACATTATCATGATGAACGTGTGTGTCTATTGTCTTCCTTTCTTCCAACTGTTGGAGAAGCTGATGGTTTTCTTTTTGTAGCTTCTCAATGGCTGGGGAAGAATCAATGATCTATGAGGGAAGCTTATATCCTTTGAGGGATATGGAAAATCTATCAATTTTAGGATCTAGGGTAGGCATGGGTGAAGTAGAAGTGACGGGGGATTGGTAACGAGAGGTAGGTTCTGATTTTGTCTTTCTTAGTGGCTCTAACCCATCTGCAGAAACTTCCCTAAGTCTCATGTGAGGGCTCTCAAGGTCAGAGGACACTTGGATAGGATCCGAAGCAAGCAGGGGTTTTTCATAAGCTTTTGTTCTTGTGCTCTGGGTACTCTTTTGAAAGGGTCCTTTCACAAATCAATTGGCTCCCCTCCTATTTGTGGGAACGATGGGAAAGTCTTGTTGGATTACTTCTTAGATATTTTTAGGTGTGGGATCAAGAGAGATTGAAGGCATTGGGGGGTTAACAATAGGCTTATTTTGGTCTTTTCTCTTGGTCTTTTTACCCAATGAGGAAGTAGGGATATCAACAATATTTTTGTATTGTTTCAGCAAAGAGAAGGCTTGTGCAAGGGGGTTTGGAGTTCTTGGAGAGTGAGGCTTGGCTGGAGAGATAGTTCTTAGGCTAAGTGGCTTTTTGTCGGTCCCAATTGTCAAGTGAGGGTTTGCAAATTGATAGATAAAGGCACCCCAAGTTTGCCCCTATTTCTATAGTTCGGCTAAAACAAGGAGTTTGATCAAGCCATGGTGAAAGAGACTGTTGTGGGGGTTAGTCACAGTCTTCCTCACTTGAGAGAACATCTTCTCCAAGATTTTTAGAAAATACAAGGGGAAGTTCAAAGGTTTGTTGAACAAAAAATGAGCCAGCAATCTAAAATGACAAGCTTTGAAAGTGGAGTATCTACCTTCGCATGTAATCAACCTCATGATGACGATGATAGGGTTGATCAATTCCACCTGTATACACTCCCTAGAATATCATTTTTCTCCTGAAATGTTCTCGAATTCGGGCTTGAAAACCCTATTATAACTTGAGTGCGGCAATTGGTGGTTTTTGAGCCATCTATCTTCCATTCTTGGGAGCTTCGTGGATGAAACAATGGACTCTTCTAAGACTTCAAAGGAAAGAGACCCCACGTGTGTTGTCTTCCCATCGAAACCAATAGAAAATTGCATGGAGAGGCTATCATCATGGCCCTCCAAGTTAGACAAAAATGGCCCCCAGCCTGTGCGCAAAAACACTTCTCTGCATTGTGCAAATTCGGGAATGGAAAAAAGATCCACATAGGAAGATGGTTCGGACCTCCTAGGCATTGTGGTAGAGGAGAAATTCACCAGGCAAGGTCATGATCGAGCCAAGAGATGGTACAAATGGGGCACGGGACGAACACAATTTGAACAGGGGAAGAAACGGTAGAGGTTGGGCGTGATTTCTTAACACGGGGCAGAGAAAATGGCAAGAGAAAATTGAGATAATGGTTGCCCAGCCCAATTTTGAATGTGCCTATAGTGAAATAGGTTGCACACATGTGTGCATGAGCTACCATGTGTGGGAAATTTTGAATTTGGAGCCTCATTTTTGGGGGCAATGTAATGATGCGTAGTTAGATCAATGTCCAAAGTCTTTTGACTTGGACATTTGATCATGAACATGTAAAGCATGTTCAATCAATTGCCTGCAACCAATTCAATTGAATGTAATTTATTTCTAGTTACCTGAAATCTAGGACAGCTACTGGTGTGTAATTCATATGGTACTTCATTCAGCAACTCATACGACATTTCATATGGCACCTCATATAGTACTTCATACCGTACTTCATATGGTACCTCTCTGTTAAGTACATTTGCACCTCTTATAATGGATAGCCTGCAAATTTGAAGTATTTTTGATAATCACAGTGGTAAATGAGAAGAGGCAGAATGTTCCCTTGTTGTTGATTTTTCCATCATGCTCACTCAATCCTTTTGCATATGACATATAATGTCAAACCTACAATGAACAGGTTATAGCAAGCATAAAACATGTATTTTCAAACCTGCAATGTACAACTTGTAATGAAAGATAAACTGATAAAGAGTGGTCTGTTAAGTATATGTTCATTAATTTATAGCACACAGGAGTTTAGGACTTCAAAAATAAAATGGCTATTAATGTAATAACCTGTATCATGGAAATAATACAAAAACTCTTGCAAAGATCTATTTCTCTAGACAATGATCATTTGTCAGCTCATGAACCCCTCCCCCACACCTAAGTATTGTAACACCTCACAATCAAAAGTATAGGAAACCAGTCAGTATCCCCCAATAGCCAAAGATTTATAGTATGTCAAGTGTAAAGATAAAATTTCACAGATTGGTCTGACGAGATGGTTAGAAGATGGCCCCACCTATAGGATAAGATATCCTATATATAGATAAGAAGAGATAGGCAAGAGAGTTTCAAGATAGTCTTAGAGTTATTTCCCAATGGAAAGTCCATGGAGTTCATTAACCTTAGCTTAACCACACATACTTCATGTCAGCTTTGTTTGCAAGTAATGTCGTACATAAGGACAAGTTTAAATTTATTATTTATTTTTGTCAGATTACCATCCTCGCTAGGTAGAATGCCCCACTGCCAGCAAGCATGTTCAGTACTCCGGCGGGTTTACCTAGACATACCACAGGCCGGTACCCGCTGCCAGCAAACCTCCTCAGTATCCCAGCGGATTAGCCTTTTACACCCTCAAAGACTAGCCCTCCATCTTTTAAGATTTTAGTATAATATTGATTTATGCAAGAAGATGGGGGAACAACTCTGAAAACAATTTTTCTTTCTTTTTTCAATAGTGATGGTATTTATGTTAGAGGATAAATTTCCGTTATATTACTTAGTGATTGTCCCAATGTAAGGGGTACTTAAGCGAACATGGCCTATCTAAAGATATGATATAATCAATCTATTTAGTGTGTAGTGGATGGTACCATTGAGAAAGAATAGAAAGGTATCTCCAAGCTCAAATCACTTTCTTCTTTTGTATTTATTGTGATGTTTCCATGACTAACTGCTAATTATACCTCCTTGTTACTCTTTGATAAAGAAACTTGACTCACTTACTCAGGTTTCTTGGAAAAAATTGCACGAGAGACCTCTAGGCTTGATAGTTATGGTATCACTTCCTTATACAATGGTGAAGAGTTTCAAGAGAAACTTCTTTAGAATGCCTAAAAGAATGAGATTTTTTGCAAAAATATGGCTAATTACAGTAAGTCAATATTCACTTGATGCTTTAGCAGACACAAAATTCAAGTGTTGGTGGTTGTGTGAATGTATCCGGTGTCTGATAATATCTCAATGGCACTTGACAACAAAGGATAGTTCAAGTGGTATAGTCTCAACAATGATCTCAATAGCAAAGTGAAAGGTATGGATTAAACAATCCAATGAGAATTTAGCCATTGCGGAAACAATGTTAATTACCCTGCATATTCATGGAATTATTAACCATCAACAATATAATGAGATTATAATTGTACTTCTATACTATTTAAGAAAAAATCATGCTTAAACTCAACCATTAACTAAGAATTGTAATTGCAATCTAATTCTAGGAACGAAAATACATAAAGTGAAACTATGTTATATCTATCTTAACAATTCAAACTGCAATAAGTAAAATGCTTTAGAATAGAAATTAAAACATGACATTAAACAGTAAACTACCAAATGCATTAACCAACAACTAATTAAGCAATATCTACATAAAATGAAATAAGCAATCTATAATTAAAAACTGAAATTAATTCTTTCCATCCATCAAATCCTTGTTAAAGAAAACTCAAATTAAAACTCTATTTTAAACTTTGTTTTAAATTTAATTCTAAAATCATAAATAAAACATAATCTAATATCTAATTGCACAAGGGGTTAGTCTATGAATTTGCAAATTCGTTCCTAACTACAAGATCAACGCATACTAATACAGGCCTTCATACTAACCTGCAAAAGAGAGTTAAAATGATTAAACTACAACAACAAATTAATTAACAAAATAATAATGCATGTACAGGAAATAAAGAGAGACAACTAAACTATAAAATGCATAAATAACCTAAAGAATAGTTACCAGACTATTGGTGGGCCCTCCAGCAAGTTGTGGTCACTTCCTAAAATCACACCACGAACTCAGCAATTCGATTTCACCATGAAAACTCAAAAACACAGTTCCTATATAATCTGGCAATGAAAAATGGCAAAACATAGTAAAATCATGTTTTTCTCTATCACACTGATACTTCGACTGCTTAACTTCTATCTAACCACCATGGTGGTATTTATAATGTTTACAAACCAAGTGGTCAACCACAGGAAGTTCGAACCACTTCTAAATTCGGCAAATTACATTAATGGTGCCCTAACTGTCGAAATAGAGTGAACCAATAATCGCCCTACTTAACAACTTAAACTGAGTTGTCAAGAGTTCAATAGTTGGAGGGGGCAAGCATGAGCAAAACCCATGTTCGTGATTCACCCACCACTGGCCGCCAATACCATAATCGTCAAATTGCCCACTATTTTTGTGCAAGATGCAGTGTTGGACGAAGTGTTGGACCGGATATCGGATCAAATACTAGGAGTGTCAGATTGAGTGGCGGAAGCATAAACGTGATGCGTTTTTTCCCTGTAACACCAAAAAACGTGAATTAGATCCTTGGAAACCTAAAAACGTGATGAATTATACTCAATATCAACATTAAACACGAATCATACATACCTAGTGTAGATCATACCGTTTTAGCACAAAATTCTTCAAAAAGTTTCTCCAAAACATGAAAAACGCATATGTACATTCGGCAAAAGTGTCTAATAACTGTCATAAAATTGATCAAATATTGGTCCCAACAATGATCATGAATTCCATTAAATATCACTTACTCCCTCACATATATGATAAGAATATGATGAAGGAGATGTTCAATAACCCAGTTGGCCTTAAACATAGCAAGAACATTAACATGAAGATGATATTGCACAACAAACTTAGATATATTGAGATGACCATATCAGACACTATCACCAGTTATCTGATGAAGGTAACACAAATTTGTGACCATATTTCAATAGTTGGGGAGAAGTTTGAAGACAAAGAGCTAGTAAATATGGCATTGAATGGGTTCTCACCTAAATGGGAAACATTTTTTCTAGGGATTTTGTGCTTGGGAAAATATTCCCTCCTGGGAAAGACTATGGGTTGAATGTATCCAGGAGGAAACTCATATGGATTCAAAGGGAAGTAGACAAGGAGGTGAAAGTGACCATGACCTAATTTTTCAAACCAAGAAAGGAAAAGATAAAGGATCCAACAAGGGTAAGGGAATGGGTGAGGATTCAACCTCATAGACATGGAATAATGAATTGAGTAAAATCAAGTGCTTGATATGTCATAAGAAAGGGAATTATGTATCACAGTGCTCAGAAAATAAGAAATGTAAAAGGAAACAACAATAGAATCAAGTAAGATCCTCAACTGAAAATCAAATGAGTGAGTTTTCCTCCAAGCTTAAGAAGGCGTTCTCAATGGTATCTTTCATTTCTACCAATACGATTCTTAGGAGCACTTGGTATGTGGGAAGTGGAGCATATAGGAATATGGCATTATTCTAAGAGTTATTTTCAAGTCTAATAGAGAAAGAATGAGGAGTTCGGGTTGAACTTGGTGATTATGACAAGTAACCAGTAGCAGGAGTTGATACCATTCCCTTTTGACTCAAATTAGGTAACTCTTTAGACTTTGACAATGTTTTGTTTGTTCCAAGTCTCAAGAAAAAATTGCTTTCAGTTTCAGGCATGGAGGATAAGGGTTATGAAATAGAGTTCAAGAACCAACAGGTTCTTATCAGGCCGAAGGAATTTACCCTAGAAGTAGCACAGGTGATCGAGGTTAGGGAAGGAAATTTATACAAATTGCAAGGTGAACCTATTCAATCCCCAGTACATAACACAAACAACTTTTGTGAGTTATGGCACAAGAGGATGGGGCACATCCATCACAAGGAATTTCCTATTCTAAGGTAGATAATCAAAGGTCTTCTAGATTTTAGTATTGAGCAACAAGATGTATGCAAAGGGTGCACATTAGGAAAGCATGCTAAGGATACTTTCCCAAGTAATGAGAACAGGTCTAAGGGGATCTTATATTTGGTGCATTTGGATTATTGTGGACTAATGTCGGTAGCATCAATCATAGGAAGCATGTACTATGTTTCCTTCATTGATAAATTCTCTCACAAAAATTAGATCTAATTACTAAATACCAAGGATGGATTATTTAACAGGTTTCAGTAGTTCAAATCTCTTATTGAGAACCAAACAATGAAGAAGATCAAGGTGTTGATATTGAACAATGGGGGTGATTGTACCATCAAGGAGTTCAAGGGTTTATGCAAGGAGGTAGTGATCAAGAGGGAGTTGACTATTTTGTACAACCCATACTAGAATGGAGTTGTAGAGTGGAAGAATCAATCCATCATGGAGGATTCTAAGGCCATCATTCATGACTAAGACTTACCGATGTTTCTTTTGGCAGAAGCATGCAACACAACAATCTACATCCAAAATAAGTTTTTGCATAGGATATTGGAGGACAAGACACATGAACGAGCATTCATTGGTGTGAAACTAGAGGTGAGTGATTTTCACATTTTTGGCTATCTATTTTATATGCATGTACCTATAGAGAAGAGGACCAAATTGGATCCCTCCAATAGGAAGGGTTTTTTTGTTGGTTACATTGATACTTCAACGGATTATAGGGTCTTCACTCCATATCATAGGAATACAATCATAAGTAGAGATGTAAATTTAAAGGATGACTTTTCTTATATTAATTCTCATAATGTAACGACCCCCTCATTACGACGACCCAACTCTAGTAACTAGTGCAAAAAAAAAATTCTCTTTTTTTTCGTGTGTGTGCTTAAAAGTGTGTGCACGCGTACAAGGGAACAATCAACGCATTCGACTCTGTGTCGCCACCTGAAGACGAATAAGACGCAACCAAGATGAACTTAAAAAGATGGCAAGGACTCGCGACAAGCAATTGCATGCATAAACGACGATCACATGACGATAAGTAGAACTGACTACCCGTTCGTCCTACCCTGCAATGGTTAGGACCTCCAAGACACATAAGAAATGCTCAAGCCCAGGTTCCCATCGATTTTAACCATTTAAGGTCTCAGGGCTGGCGACTGTTCTGAGGAACGTGGAGGTGTCTACATCCCGCCCGACTCCAACAATACCAAACTAAAAAGAGCTAAATCTACCAACATCAATGATTTAACTAAGATTCGTTCTACTAACCAAGTTCCATTTAACCAAGGGTGAGAGTACTTCTTACTGTTTAGCCATCGTGCATTAACCTTAATTAACCACTCGTTAATAATATAGCTCTAAATCAATCCATTATCATAAATATTGAATTAGCGCAATAGATCACTAATTAATCAACATTCTAATCGCAAGGTGCAAGAAATCCGACTTACCACCAATCACCAACAATCGTGCATCTAGCTAGAACCACTGAGTCAATGATCATCGATTACATCATAGAGTAATAAATCTTATACTGAGAGAAAAAGGGTTTAATTATTCAAGATCGTTATAATGGCAGTCCTAGTGCCATCAATTTAGAGCCATTAATTTATCAGTTCATAACATTAACTTGAGAATTAACATTTCATTGCCTAATCTTTAACAGAAAACAATAATACTATTAGCATTACATGACCATAAGCATATAATCAGCATCCTTCACATCGATTATTACTCTAAACCAATAATAACATTTACGTTAAAACCATACATTTTATTGCCTTCGCATTATTTTACATAGCTTTACATTACATTTGTCATATCACCGTTCATGGTAATTAACCTTGCAATGAATATCAATTACCTCTATAACATTATATCATTTCATTACTTATGTTGCAACACATTAACATTCCCATTATATTATATTACACCCTATTACATTTAATAGAATATATACAGGTCAAGAATTTATAAAAGGGAAAATTATCTAGTCCGTCTTAACATTATAAAACCAGACTGCTGTAAGTAACCATCATTCTTTTTGAAGAATTTGTTCTCGATTTCAGCAAAAACCAAAGTTATGTTTACTACTAACATCTCCACTAAATGTTCTTCATCAGTCATAACTGTCCAAGGGTGGTTACGGTTGCAGGCGTGAATTTGAAAACGATTAACATAACAGTAAATTACAATCCCGGTTGGCTAACACTTAACATTAAAATTTGCGTTATGTTGCTATGACTTTGCCCTAACACAATCAGCATTTCATTTTGTATTAATTAAGTTGCAAACAAAAAGTCATCCATTGCTTTCCTGTACCTACCCCTAACCTTACATTTACCTTTTTAAATTAGAATAATTAGCCAAAGGGAAAACATAGGGATTACAAAACAGTGGCTTTCATCTACTCAAGAATCGGCCGAAGACCATCGTTCATAAATCATAACGTTAATTAAGACCAATTCTTTAAGTGTTACGGAAATGAAATTCCTTAAGGCTGCAAATACAGGTTCTGACACTAACCTGTTATCTCGAAAATATAACCAACGACAGTCTGGGGGAGGGTGCACCAGTCCGAAAGGGCTCATGATGCGCAGGCCAGAAATCTCGGGGTCTCTGCGTCTGTCTACCTAACAAGATCTCGTCATTCAATACGGTTGCATGGCAGAACGCGGTCACATAGAAGGTTGCACGGGTCCTCTACCTGTGTAACGCATTGAAATGTTAAGGGAATCACAATAATTCGACGTTTGCAGTGGGAACCAGACGTAAACTAAATCTACGCTCTGATACGCTACTCCCAGCAATGGAAAAGTTTTAGGAACGAGGGACGAAGTGAACAGGACGTTGGGTCACGCCTCAACGCATACCACCCTACGCCTCATGGGTGTAAGGACCAGGAACCCTCGCGCCCTAAGGCATTAAATTCAGCAATAAACACTACACTATCAAGCAAATCCAATCCCCTCTCACGCCTTCGCTGCTTACGTTCTGGTCCCAACTTAAGAATGGCTCCAGAAATTAAATGAAGGAACAGTACACTGCGTGGTCCCCAAGTTCAGCTCCCAACCCCTCAGTCCAAAGGCTAAGTCTGGATTGCAGAGGCGAAGGGTTATTCCAGCGAACGCCAGAGAGGACTCCATATGGCGCCTTCTAAGTACGCGACCATATCACTACGGCTGCTGGGAGAGCTACGCCAAAAATTGGGTTGTATCTAACTCTAAGTCGCAGGGGAACAGGCGCCCAACAAATCGAGGGCCAAGGTGTTTTTGTTTAACCCACACTAGAGAAATGACTCAACGAAGAGGCAGACGTGCAACACGCATGGATGGGGATTCTAACAGTTATTCAATTAAAAGATTACAGCTGAACCACAAGGATTCTAGGATTCGTTTGAAATTAAAAGTCAACTTAAAATGCAGGGATTCGAACACCCGTTTCAAGCAACGAAATTAAAATGATGGTGCATGGATTTCATCATCTCTCTTTTTTTTTCAAAAACAGTTTTAACGTTGGGTGTGCCGGAATCCTAATAGTAATCCAATAAAAATTTACAGTCCCGCACCATAAATAAAAATTTACACCGTCCAGACTAAGAATAAAACATTACGCAGACCAGAGTAATGAAAATAATATAAAAACATTAACACAGTCCAGAAATGTGGACACTAACTATTTTACACAGTCATAGAATAAAATTTACGCCATCCAGAATGAGAATAAAAACATTACGCAAACCAGAGTATTGAAAATAAAATAAAAACATTAACACAGTCCAGAAATGTAAACAATAACTATTTTACACAGTCATAGAATAAAATTTACACCGTCCAGAATGAGAATAAAAACATTACGCGGACCAGAGTAATGAAAATAATATAAAAACATTAACACAGTCCAGAATGTAGACAATAACTATTTTACACAGTCATAGAATCTCAGTTATCCAACCGACAAGCAATAGCAGCTTACGAAGAATTAATCTATAACCATAACAAGGTTTTAATCGCCGAGGAACAGAAATAAAACCGCCATACATCCAAATACAACCCATATTCTGATACCAACATAAGCCATAATGCATCCTATTCTACCAAGGTACAACAACCATATCGTTGCCTTATAGCCCACCATGATGACGTCTGTGCTCCGTGTCGCTCCTGCTCCGTGCCTCTCCCGCTCGCTGACCGTAGAGACTACACCGGCACCTCCCAGCCAAACGCTACGGGTACTCTGCTTCCCCCTTAGCCCCCCGAGCCACAAAGGGGCCACACATAGTCCAGATAGTAACCTAGCTTCCCAGCTCGCCTCCAAGGCTGAGCTACCACTCTCATACAGCTGAGAAAATCCCCAACTCCTCACAAGCAATCAGTCCCCTTCTCAATTTTAGCAGCATAACAATACCTAATAGCCCCCCCCTCTTTGTTTCCCCCATCCCCTCTCTTTTTATCCTCTTTTTTTTGACCTAAATCACATTTGTTTTAAGTTTTAATCCAAAAACCCCTAAAAATTCTAGGTCTTACAAGTGTCGCTCATCCCCCATGGTTCTCCCAGAATTATTTTCCCCCTT
>ML804543.1:243077-253487 GCA_009831015.1 Picea engelmannii | reverse complement strand
TGATAGACAACATACATTGTGGTAATCTCATTGGTACATCTTCTACTTGCAAATAGTTGTTCTATCTTTATAATGTGGTGATGTGATATTGGTTTATGCTTTCTTGTATCTTATTGAATAATCATTGTTGTGGTGTGGATAAATAAGTGACTGAGTATCCCACTTGGGGAAGCATCATTTGTTTCATCCTTAAGTGCTTGAGTGGGTAGATGCCAGTGAAGGCAGTCCAAGTGGAGTAAAACCCACTTGGGGCATGCTTGGCCCTAGGGTGTGAAATCATTGTATCTTTTGTATATCTTGTATTCATTGTGTATCTTTGTTGTAACATTGTATTTAATTCTAATCCTTGGGGTTTTGGGTAGTTTGTTCTAATTTAATCGTAAACTTGTTTGTAACGAAACACCCTTTACATTTAGTTGACTCCATTGCCCAACCTTAGGCACTAGTCCATTAGTTGACTTAGGGAAAGGGCTGCCTAACATTTAGACTCAGACTTGCACTTGCATTGCTGCTTGTCATATAGGTTAGTTTTCCCTTTAACCTATAATAAATTGAAACTAACTCCTAGAACTGTAATTAAAATTAACTTAGTAACATAGGGACAACCCCCCTTGGCTTTCCTAGGAGTAAGCCTAGACAGAAGAAGTTCCTGTCAAGGTGACAGTGTGGGCAGGAGCTTAAACATTGTGTCTCCGAGGGCACACTAAGTGAGCCGGACTTAGCTCACGTTTGCAAGTGTGCATTAGGGCGACAACAGGCCCAATTGAGGACGCTGATGTAGTTGAGTGCAACATTGGTACAGAGGAGGATCCAAAGTTTGTTAAATTGTCAAGCAGCTTGTCAAGAGAGCAGAGGACCGAGTATGCTGAGTTATTAAAGGAATTCGTTGATGTGTTTGTCTGGACCTATGAAGACCTCAGGACATATGACACCAGCGTTATTGAGCATAAGATCCCATTGAGGGAGGAAGCCAAACCATTTAGGCAGAAATTAAGACAAATAAATCCTCTATTATGGAGAAGGAGGTAAAAAAGCTGTTGGACGCCAAAATCATTGTCCCATTGAGATATTCTGAGTGGGTGGAAAACCTGGTCCCAATAAGAAAGAAAGGTGGAGAAATCAGACTATGTGTTGATTTCAGGAATCTGAACAAAAGCTCTAAGAAGGACAATTACCCGTTGCCAAAGATGGAACACGTATTGCAGAGGGTGATAGGAGCATCTAGGATTTCTATGATTGCTGGCTTTTCTGGATACAATCAGATCTCTGTCTTGCTTGAAGACAGAGAAAAAACAACCTTCACCACTCCTTGGGGCACATTAATGTATGCTAAAATGCCCTTTGGGTTGATGAACACAAGAGCAACCTTCCAATGAGCCATGGACATCGCATTCATTGGAGAGAAAGATAAATTTCTAGTCATCTACCTGGATGACATCACTGTCTTCTCCAGATCTGATAAAGAACACCGCTGTTATCTGAGAACGGTCTTCTTGAAATGCAGAAGGTTTGGTCTTTCCCTCAATCCCAAGAAGTCTTTATTTGTCATGAAAGAGGGAAAATTATTGGGGCATATAGTATCTGTTGAGGGAGTAAGAATTGATCCCAGTAGGGTGGAAGCAATCCAAACCTTGTCACTCTCGAGATCCAAGAAAGAGGTCCACTCTTTCTTGGGGAAAGTTAATTTTCTGAGAAGGTTTGTTTCCAATTTTTCTGAATTGGTGAAGCATATAACAACCATGCTCAAGAAGGGAAACAAAGTAAAATGGAATGCTGAGCCTAGAGAATCCTTCAACCAAATCAAAAAAGCATTGACTGAAGCACCTGTGCTAATCAGTCCTGATTATTCCATGTATTTTCTGATTTTTTCCTTTGCTTCATTTGATACAATGGAAACTGTTTTACTGCAAAAGAATCATGAAGGGCTGGAGCAACCTATTTCCTTTTTCAGCAAAGCACTGAGGGATGCATAGGTCAAATATGACATCATGGAGAAAGAGGCCTATGCCTTGGTCAAAGATCTCAACGCTTTCAGAGTCTATGTCCTGCATTCAAAGATTATCGCCTATGTTCCTTCAGCCTCTGTGAAGGACATTCTTATTCTGCCTGACATTGACGGGAGAAGAAGCAAGTGGATTGCCAAAATCCTCGAATTTGATTTGGAAATAAACCCACCAAACTAGTTAAAGGCCAAGTTTTAGCCAAGCTATTGGCTGAATCTAATTGTAAAGATTTGGGGGTTAACTCCGTCAACACTAGCTCAAAAAATCAACAGGCTGAATTGTTTGATAAAAGTCCTCAGGACAGCCCTCCAGTGGCAAAATGTACGTGGTATAAAAACATTATATATTTCCTACAAGAATTAAGACCTGTCGATGGTATGGGAAAAAGAAAGGCAAGAGCTTTAAAGCTCAAAGAAATCAGATATTGCCTTATTGACCAGGTTCTGTATTGGAAGAATCCTCTCGGAGTGCTCTTAAGATGTTTGGACCCACAGGAGGCCCAAGAGATTATATTTGAGTTCCATGACAACTTATGTGGGGGGCATCATTTCTGGAAAACCATAGCCTACAAAATACTCAGGGTTGGGTACTACTAGCCTACTTTGTTCACGGATGTCTGTGCAAAAGTCAACGCTTGTATCAAATGTTAGAAATTCTCTGGAAAGCAACAACTCAATTCTCTTCCATTGAAGCTTGTACTGGCTTCAGGTCCCTTTCAGCAGTGGGGTCTGGATTTTATCGGGGAGATTCATCCTCCTTCAAGTGGTCAGCACAAGTGGATCCTAACTGCAATAGACTATTTCACCAAGTGGATAGCGGCTATTCCCACAAGGAACGCTTCTCATAAGGTGGTCTTTGGTTTTCTGGAGGATATCATAGTAAGGTTCGGTTGCCTAACCAGAATCATCACTGACAATGTTGCATCCTTTAAAGCTGAACCATTGATCCAATTCTATGAGCAGTTCAGAATCAAGTTGATTCACTCTACCCCATACTATCCACAAGGCAATGGATTAGCAGAGTCCTCTAACAAAAGCCTGATAAAGATCATCAAAAGACTGTAACAAAAAAGCATGGGACTCAAAACTCAAATTTGCTCTTTGGGCCAATAGAGTGACAACAAAGCGATCCCTGGGCATCTCTCCTTTTCAACTTGTATACGGGACTGAAGCTATTTTTCCTTCTTAGCTCGCCCTGCCGGTGGCAAAATTCTTCCAAGTCTGCCAAGAAGAGCCTGATGATATCATCAGAAGAATACAACATCTGGTAGAAGTGCAACAAACAAGAGAACAGATGATGGACACAACTCATGATCGTCAGCAGAAAATCAAGCAGGCCTTTGACAGAAAGAACGACAAGGAGTATTTCCAATTGGGAGATCTAGTACTCAAATGGGACGCGCCAAAGTAGGACAGAGGAAAGCACGACAAGTTTGAAGCCCTATGGATCGAGCCCTTCAAAATATCTGAAAGATATCCAAATAATACATACAAGCTGCAAAATTTGGAAGGCGATGAAGTTTTTAGTGGCCCTGTAAATGGGCATTTTCTAAAGAAGTTCTTTACTTGAGCCATGGATGGCTCCCATGTCTTTGTAAATATTGTTTTTCTTTTGTTTTCAGTTTCCTAGGTGACTCCATAACCCAACTGTAAGGCACTGAAGCTGCAGAAGAGTTCTTGGCATCTAATAGGGAGCAAGCCATCCCCCATGGAGCCTAATGTTATCACATTTATTTGTAAATGGGTGTTTTTCCTAAGAAGTTGGCATTTTGGGTAAAATAGGCCAGAAATGGGCTAAAAACCCACTTATCCTAAGTTTTGTGTGTGCAGGCGCGTCACGCTAAGTGGGTCGTGGATCTGGGCGGTTGAGATCTGTGTGCTCAAATCTACGACGTAGGGCCCATATCGGACCCCCCTCGCCATTCTACCTTTAACGGGGGGGGGGGTCCGAGTTGGTGGTTTTTGAATGCTGCCCCCTCGACCTTTATCGCTTACCACTCTCCCCCATTTTGAATGTTACAGCCATTAGGGCTTTCAGATATTGTTGAATACTTACTTAATATGGTGGTGAAAGTTGCTTAGAATCATTGTTTGACAATTGGATGTTGATCTACTCATTGAAGGCTTAATTCTAAGACATAATTACTGTTTTTTCTAAGCTGATTTCCTGCTGCTGTTGCAAAATATATTTAGCTGATATACACTTGTTTATTGCTACAATTTTACAACAGAAATCATTTTTACTTGATAGCTAGTGTTCTAGAAGTGATAGTTAATTGGCTTAAACTTGGTCATTGTTATTATATGTATTGGAATAATTTTTGTCTCACACACGTCAACCAATTACTTTGTCCAAATTTGTCCTAGCCTTTCACTTTTCCTAGACCTAACCTATCCTTTGAGATGACCAAGATATGGGGCCATAGGCTTGGCTAATCTTGCTATAGGATCCCTTGAGGTCGAAGCCTCCCTTGTGTTGGACCAATCCTTCACTAAATCGAGGAAAGTACTTGCCTAGGTGACAGTGGCATCTACTTCCAATTGTTACACAAGTTTAGCATCTTGTAAAGACTTTGGTTTAGCATCTTGTAAAGACTTTGCACAAGTGCCAAATCCTGTGATAACAAGCTGGAAACAGGTGACGTGCTGGATCCAAAGAGCTGATTTTTTTCACTTGTGCACTTGACCTTTCTCCTTCTGGCATATTAATGGACAGCTCTACTGCACTGTTATAGTGCTGTTGTTTCTCTTTTATTGGCAGGTTTTTGGGTTAGCTTTTTGGTTCCATTCTATCCCTCATTATTTTCTGATCTCAACATCTGTGAAACTAGAGTTTCCAGATCTGATTTCCCAACAACTTCAAGTTGCTAAAAGAATTTCTATGGCTGTCCCTCTGACTTTCTGGATGACATCACTTTATTATCACTAGTTTAGGACCAAATTAACTCTCCTGGCCTGGTTTTTAACTATTTCATTTTGGTCGCACCCTACCTATTCCAAATGATGTAGAGCATGTGTTACTGTTATTCTGAAATGCTACATACGTAACTTTATAGAAAGGAGAACAAAATTTGATATGATACAAAAAGATTGAGAATTGTGAACCTAATAATTTACCTCTTAATTCTTTATGGATTTAATTTTTTTAAAGTTATGTAATATTTTAGTGAACAGAATATGACTCCCTTAGTAAACAAAGATTTAAGTTATATGTTGTGCTTTTTACATGTTTTACATTGTCACAAGCAAATGTCTGTTTCCGTAATGAAACAAAAGCATGACATGTTAAAGTTCATGGTTAATGTTTGTACTGTTCCGTCACAGTGCCTTTTTGTGGTATTTACTAACAAGCTGCCTATGATGGCAACAACCCCTGGAAACATATTCAGTTCCTTTATGGAGTTTGTATTTGAAAACTAGTTTCAACTGCATCATTTCTTGGGTGCATAGATATTTATTGAGTTTTGCGTGATTTTTCATATTAAATCCATCTGTTATTCTTTTCTAATAGCTAAAGGAATGGTGTAACTTATAGGTGACTATTCAGTTGCTGATGCTTGGAAGTTTTCGGAACTGGAAAACCAAATTGCCAAGCATTACATTTAAGAGGTGAAACCATTTCCCAAACTTGGCTAAGTTTTGCAAAAAGTGATTAGATGAACCCAGTTTATGTTGTGTACACATTGATTAACGGCATACCATCTTCCATCAGCACCTATAACAAGATGTTTTTGAAAAGTATTAAATTACCTCTTGATTTCCATTATTTCTTGATGTCTTTGAGAAATATAAGGTTGCTAATGGTTCAGTGATATTTTTGTTTTAATCATTCAACACAACAATGCTTAAAAATATTCTTTTCTTAAAGGACAGGCAATGTAAAGATTCACTTTAAGAAAAACTGATAGAAATTAGAATTAATATATGATTCACAAGCAATATATGCAATCCATGCTACAAGAGCTCTTTATGGTTGTAGATGTGGGAGGTAGCTCCTCAATAAATGTGATGTGTCTTTCTTATTTCTTTCTTATAGCTAAATGTCTTGTGGTCTATTGTTACTACACATTTTTATTACTTATGCCTTGAAGACCTCATTGATAAGTCTGCCCTCTTACATGACTATTGGTTTTGTACTTGGATTTGAGTAACAAGCTATGGGGTTATTTAAACCAGTGTTACCAACATTGGCAGGGGCAAAATATCGCTGAGGGTTCGAAAATGAAAATATCGGCAACATTGGGGAAAATATCGGAAAATGTCATAAGAAGGAAAAAAATACGAAAATATTCATTTTTTTTTTTCAATTTTTTAAATATCTAAAGCATCAACAACATCAAATAAATGCATTTCCACATAAATATGAAAAACGAACTGATATATAATATGTATAAGATGTCTAGTAAACTCGAATACATCACAGTCTACAAATTAACACTGAATCATGTTCTGAGTCTAAAGCCTCAAAATATCATAAAAAAATATAATAAGTGACAAATGTATCTCATCTTTATGAGTCATTTACAATGAAATCAAATAAAGTCTAATGATTCTCTCTGCCCCTTTTACGGGAAAAAGGTGATAGCTTTTCCTCTAGAGGAAGAAGCCCCTAGGGCTAGCACTGGACTCAGACGTCTTATAGAAGATGCAGGGGCTAGACTCTGGTGTCATCTACTGGTGCTACTGCTAAGTACAACTCCCTCTGTCAGAGTTCATGAAGATGGTGGCTGAATCTGCTCTGTAGCATCCTCCTCCTCCGCCTCCTCCTCTGCTACTTCCCCCTCTACCTCCTCCTGTATCCTATCAGGCATCGATTCCAAGATAGGCCTCTCGGACTCAACCCTCCATTCAACACTAGTGTCAATCCCATCCAACAAAATGGCATCTACATCAGGTGTTTTGTGAATCTGCCTCACCAACAATTAGAGATTGTAGTAGACATATACCATGTCATTGAGGCGCTGGGATTCCAACCTGTATGAGGGCCATAATTTATAAATTAATAATAATATTACAATTTATAATACAAAATCTAGACTATAGAGGGTGACAACACATAAAATACTAATTATAATTTATAATGAATTAAAAATTTAATTTGAAAATTTGTAACCTGTTGTGCTTCTGGGTGTGTGTTTTCTCAAATGCACTCCAGTTGCGCTCGCATCCTTAAGAGCTACATGTTTGGCTAAGCACCCAAATGGCAGGTTTTTGTAAATGGGGTACTCTACCACCATAGCTTGTCCACCAAGCATCTACAACAAATTAGAGAAACATAAGAAAAGACATTGAAATTTGAAAGTTAAAAGTTGAAAGAAAAGACATTGAAATTTGAAATTTAATGAAGCTTACTTGGCATTTTGGTCTTCCTATTTGCTATAGCCATCTAAAAGCCAAAGTCCCACCAAACATCCTATATATTTCCATTTCTTTGGAAATCTCTGCATGTTCTTCATGACTTAGCACCATTCTCTCAACACATGTGAGGAATCCTTTCATAACCTCAACATAAAATCTAAAACCACATGAGTAAGAGAATGTGGGATTGAGGTAGATCCTTGCAGCATAAATCGATCGATGAAGTGTATTGTTCCATTGCTGATCAATCACTGCCCATATCTGTGGTTGTTTCTGAAATCCATCATCTCCCTTGTCATCATAGTAGGCACAAATGACTTCTTCAACCCTATCCATGGCCTCATACAAGTAGCCCATTGTGGACTTGTCTCCATCAACCAACTGAAGAATCTTTACAAAAGGTTTGCTAATGGAAACCACCTCCTCCACTCCCACCCAGAAGCTCTCCTGGTATGACACTAGCTGACATATGGCCTGTTATCCCCATTTTGTGGGATAACTAAGGAGATCGTGTCTCGAGGCCCTCAGGTTGCAGATATGGAGTGCCGAGAGACTACATGACTAGTAGTGTACACTTGCACATGCAAAAGCCCGCTCCATCACCACATTTGATCCATCATCAACACATCCACCACACCAACTGGCTTCCGAAAGGCACTGGGCCTTGCTCCATGAGGTACAAGTTAGGTATTATAATGAGTTTCATTTCAATATTTGAGGCATTTTGAGTATGTTGTATCTTAGATTACTTTAGATTTCATGACATATGCTTGGACATTATGCCTTTTTGCCCCGTTTCACCTTGGTGGTTTACATTGTGCCCTAGTAAGTGGTTTCCCACGAGAATGGGTTTGCTACTAGAAAATCCCTTGAAGAGCCATTGTACCGTTCCCAACCATGCTTACCACTTTCCATCACCTAAAACCCCCAATTTCCTTGTCTCTTGAGATTTTAGGGTGTATTGACCCAAGAAGGGGATGTCCCTCATTCCATGGGAAGAAGGGGCTGAAGGCTCAGAGGGATTGTTGTTGGCTAAAAAGATAAAATCCTATATATACACCTTCTAGATGCTTCGCCCAGGGATCCCTCGAGAAAGCAATGAAACACTTATCTGTAAGAAAAGGAGGATCTACAAGAATAAATGATAGTGAATGCTTAAGGGCTTAGTTGGATGATAGGAGGTCTCATCATGAGTCGACCTATCATGATCATGGGTAGATAGGGGTATGACATTACCATCATCTGGCCATCAGGCCAGGGTAGTGGCTCTCAGTTACACAACTGAGAGAAAGGGGGTCTCATCACGAGCCAACCTTCTCATTTCCGCAAGGTATTTGTGAGTGACATTGTCATTATCTGGACACCACGCCAGGACAGTGGCCTTCAACTCGTTCTTTAAAACATGAAAGAAACAAAGAATGGAAAGAGGATGGGCTTGGGAAAAGTGCATTGCAAACAAAGGTGCCACACACCCTCTACAAAGGCACCCATGAATGAGACACTACAACTCCTTATATGTCATGAACCCCATGCCCAGTGTGTCTTGATCCATAACCACTTCATCTACTTTACATGGCTTAGAGAGGGATCACTTGGAAAACACTCCTTGACCTAGGGAAAGATCTACCCAATAAGAGACCTCGTCAACCCTCCCATACCCAAGCTTGGCAAGTTGCATAATGTCTTTGAGCACTTACTTGTTTGACCGGGTAATCTTTGATGCACATGCTTAGGTGGCTCATTTATTGATTTGATTTACTCACCATGATATTTTGACTTGAGATCTTTAGAGGGCATGCTTACTTGTCTTTGCAGGACCTAGCTGGTGGACAGTTTTGGAAGAACAAGCCTAGCTTGGGCTTCCATGGGGCTTAAAGCCCAAAGGCTGGATGCTAAGGGCCCACATGCTGGATCACGATGACCTTCATTTGGAGGCCTAGAAGACATCATGGATGACATGACCTATCCCTCACATGCCAAACGTTTTGCCTAGGAGAGGCAAAATGTCACTTTTAGAGGCTTGGCGTCACTTGGAGGGCTAGGGTTTGGTGGTGAAGGTGTTGCTTGATGACATGTGGCACGTTTTGAAGTTAGGAGGCTTGAAGACCATCAAGAAAGGATTTTGATGAGTGACAAGTGGCCTTTGGAGGCCTAGCCATGCATCTACTACCCCAACGACTTCTTCAAAGTGCCAAAACGTCCCCTAAAGGGGCGACATCAACTTATTCTAGGGTTTCTTTTGTGTAAAAGTGAATTTTAAGATAAATTGTTTATTATTATTTTGTTGCAAGTGGTAAGATAAGGGTTGTGGACCCCTTATCTTATGTTTTGCCCTTGCTAATGTGGACAAACCATGTGATAGACATTTTGTATAAATATAGTTGATGAAATCTCATTTTGAATCATAACTCTCCCATTATGAAGAGCTAAGGACTGGAATTTTCGCTACCCTTGAGGCTTTTTGTTCTCTTTGAGCACTTACTTGTTTGACTGGGTAATCTTTGATGCACATGCTTAGGTGGCTCATTTATTGATTTGATTTACTCACCATGATACTTTGACTTGAGATCTTTGGAGGGCGTGCTTATTTGTCTTTGCAGGACCTAGTTGGTGGACAGTTTTGGAAGAGCAAGCCTAGCTTGGGCTTCCATGGGGCTTGAAGCCCAAAGGTTGGATGCTAAGGGCCCACATGCCGGATCACGATGACTTGCATTTGGAGGTGTTGTCCCCGATATCTAGGGATAACTAGGAGATCATGTCTCGAGGCCCACATGGTCCTAGACATGGAGTACCGAGAGCAGGAGCGACTTGAGCATGGCCCTGGAGGGCCCATGTTTCTTCTTCTCAACCGGCTTTGTCCTGTCAGTAGTACTAGCTTCCATCACTACCGGCCTGGGCTTGCATCAAAGAGGACTCTTGCTCCTTGAGGTAATTGGTCCGAGGTATCATGGTATGTGTCATATTTGATCATTATAACCTTCTTATGTATGCATTAGGTTTCTTTCATTTCGGATGACTGCTTGGATCTTACACTAATCCTCTTGACCATT
>ML804543.1:202764-223939 GCA_009831015.1 Picea engelmannii | reverse complement strand
CCGTTTTCCCAAAAAACGTCGTTTAAGGCCTCAAAATGGCCCCGGAAGTTAAAAACTGCTAAAAATAGTAAATTACCAAAATTGCCAGAAACATGTTTTGGGCCAGTTGGAGAAGGTGGGTGGCCACCGATATCCACCTGGATTACTATGTCCTGCAGTAAAAAATCATTGCCTATGTCCCCTCGGCCGCTGTTAAAGACATTCTTATTCAACCTGACATAGACGGGAGGAGTAAGTGGATAGCCAAGATCCTTGAGTTTGACTTAGAAATAATTCCTACCAAATTAATCAAAGGTCAAGGTTTAGCTAAGCTGTTGGCTGAAGCAAATTGCAAAGCTTTGGGGGTAGGTTTCATCAATGAATGCTTAGAAAATCAGCAGGATCAACTGTCTGATATAGACCCTCAAGCAGAACCCCCGTTGGCTCGATGTCCCTAGTATAAGGATGTTGTATATTTTTTGTAGGAGTTGCGGCCTCCAGATGGCCTGCAAAGAAACAAGGCAACAACTTTGAAGCTCAAAGCAGTCAGATACTACCTTGTCGATCAAGTTTTATATTGGAAAGATCCCCTGGGGGTGCTTTTGAAATGTATGAATCCACAAGAGGCTGATAGGATCATGGTTGAATTTCACGATAGCCAATGTGGAGGGCATCATTTCTGGAAAGCCACAACCTACAAAATCCTCAGGATTGGATACTACTGGCCCATCGTATTCACTGACGTCTGCAGAAAGGTCAGAGCCTGTGTCAAATGTCAAAGATTTGCAGGAAAACAACAGCTCAAGTCTTTGCCTTTAAATCCTGTGGTTATTTCGGGACCTTTCCAACAATGGGGCCTAGATTTTATTGGAGAAATCCACCTTGCTTCTAGTGGGCAACACAGATGGATCCTAACTGCCACAGATTTCTTTACTAAATGGATAGAAGTTATTCCCACCAGGAGTGCTTTCCATAAGGTAATCATTGGATTCCTGGAAGACCTCATCACAAGATTTGGCTGCCCAAGCAAGATTGTCACTGATAACGTAGCCTCTTTCAAGGCTAAGCCGTTAGCCAAGTTCTGTGAGCAATTCGAGATCAAACTGATTCACTCCACCCCATACTATCCCCAGGGCAATGGTTTAGCAGAGTCCTCCAACAAAAGCCTAATAAGGATCATCAAAAGACTATTGGAGGACAACAAAAAGGCCTGGGATTCAAAGTTGAAATTCGCTCTATGGGCCGATCGAGTGACTACAAAGAGATCTATAGGCATCTCCCCTTTCCAATTAGTTTATGGAGCAAAAGTTGTTTTCCCTTCTCAGCGAGCCATTCCTGTAGCAAAGTTCTTCCAGGATTATCAAGAAGAGCCTGATGAAATGATCAAAAGAGTTCATCAACTAGTGGAAGTCCAGTAGGCCAGAGAGCAGGTAATGGATAGAATTCAGGACCATCAGCAGAAGGTCAAACTGGCTTTTAATAGGAAGGTTAAGAAGAAAGAGTTTGAGATCGGGGATTTGGTGCTTAAGTGGGATGCACCCATACAGGATAAGGGCAAACACAACAAGTTTGACGCCCTATGGATCGGGCCCTTCAAAATCTCTGAGGTTTTCTCAAACAACACGTATAGGTTGTAGAATTTGGAGGGTGAAGAGGTTTTCAATAGCCCAGTAAATGGGCATTTTCTGAAGAAGTGTTTTGTTTGAGCCTTAGATGGCTCTTTTGTTTGTAAATATTGTCCTTTTGGTTCTTTGTTTATTTTCATTTTTTATTTTTCGGCTTAGTAAATGACTCCATAGCCCAACAGAAGGCACTGAAGCTGCAAATGAGTTCTTAGAGCATCACATGGACGACTCTATCCCCCATGGAGCCTAATGTTAGCACCAATTCTTGCAAGCGGGGTGTTTTTTCCGATTTCAAACCCTTGATGTAGAATGTGAAGAAATGGGGTGTGAAAACCCATCAAATGCGTTCTAGTCCAATGCCGCAGCCTAAGCATCGAGTGCAGCCCACAGGAGAAGTCCATTTCGGGTTTAAAATCAAGCGAGCGAGCAGTCTGATTTCAACGGCAAGGATCAATTGGCGAAGCAGATCGACGGTCGGCGGGAAATTGCAGTCAACAGAGTTGCGCCACGATTAACGCGATGGATAGCACTTATTTTACATTCGTCAAATGATCAGGACCGTCCATCCGGAGGGACGCGTGGAGCGCGATTAGGCTATGTCGCCACTTCGCCCATCGCGACCTTGAAACGCTTTTCTTTGCAACTGGGATCCCCGAGACGCGAAGTGCTGAAGGCGTCTCGGACCTGGGCCCAGAGTATTACGGAGCAGTCTCAGCCGTCCATCCAAAAGCTACACGTGGTGTGCGATTAGGCTCCTCGCCTTTTCGCCCATCGCAACTTTGAAGCACAAGGAGCAGCCTCTTCCTGTCCCCGAGATGCGAAGTGCCGAAGGCGTCCAGGACCCGGGCCCACAATATTGCTGAGAGAATCGAGACCGTTCATCAGAAGGACACGCGGCGCAAGAGTTGAGCCACAGGTGGGGCCTTTGGGGATGTTCATAGTGAAAGCGCCGAAGACGTAATCTTAGCCGTCCATCCAAAAGGACGCGTGGTGCACGATCAAGTCATGTCGGCATTCGGGAGTTCAAGGGGTAAGTGCTCCTCATCATTTCACATCTTGAAACCCCGAACCCTGAAGCGCCGAAAGCGCCTTTGAGGAAAAGCACAGGGTCGCGGCCCGTGGTCACTTGGGGAAAAGGAAAGAGCTGTACAAGGGGGCCAAAAATGTCGAGTTGAGTTTCAGTAGGGGGGCACCGTGTTCTCCAAGTGCCAGTTCGACTTGATCTCAATCTTGATACCTGCTCGGAGTGAATGAAGAAGAGAGGGGCTGGTTGAAACCTCGCCTCACTCATTAATTGCAAGGTATGGATGTCCCGACAGGAAGTCTGCCCGAGATGGTCCTCTGTACTGGTTTTTTCCACAAAAGCCATGTCGAGTCCTCGACTCACCAGGGAAGCCTGTGCATGCTAATTCAACATTTAAGGGCTCAACGACCCCTTAGCATGAGCCATGCAGAGTTAAGATGGCGTATGACAGAGGAGTGCAGTCCAGGTTTGATTGAAGAGATGCCCCATCCTGAAAGTCCAGGACGCCTCTGTTGGGCAAATTTTTAGGAGTATATGTACTTAGTTTTGACATTTTTGTAGTATCGATGGTTGAGCAAGGCTCCCGATTGTAAAAGCTTTAACGAAGCACTGGTTATTATGGTTATGCATTGACTCTTGAGACTTCTTGCCTTATGAATGTCAACTTCTTTCCATGTTTTTGTTTATACTGTATTAGAACATCTCGGAATTGGAGGATCCAGTCGAGTTGTAGCTGTTATAGGATGATGTAGGTTGGATCACTGTAACAATTGCATTGTCTCTAATCGGTCGTGTGATTTTCTCAACATTGAATGACTTGGAATTGGAGGATCCAGTCAAGTCACCCCTTTAGTTCCCCGAAACTCTGAACCAAGAGGATCTTGCATTTAGAGTTTTTCTTCTGCAAATTGTTGAAAGGCCTGTTGCCCGAGGTAGTTTCGCTCACTCCTCTCACCAAGTCTTCCACCTGCTCATCTTACAATCAACCCACTGGCTGAAGTTAGATCAAGACCTCCTTTATTCTTTACATACCATACCTGGTCCCTGAGATAGAGTGATTCCGTCCCGGGTCTCTAACCATTTGATCATCCATTAAATTTATCGTGACATAAAACTGATGGGTGTTGGGCTCTTCTCCTGTCGCAATCCATGAGTGACTTCTGATGCTAACAAGTGGCACTAGGAGACATTATATGCCTTGGGAGTATTCGTTTTACACTCAGAATACCCACTTTACCTAGGTATCCACTTTGTGAGTGAAATTAGTGATTTTTAATCACTTAAAATTAATTTTACTAAAACAAATGGTCATAAAAGATAAAAAAAAAAAGAGGAAAAATCAGCAATCCTTAAATCAAGGAAACATGTTTGGGACATGTTTTCCTTGTCTCTATAGTCTACTCAAGTGGTGGCAAGTTGTCTCAAGTGGAAAGCGACTTAATTGGAAGAGAGTTGTCATGAGTTGGACATCCAAGAAGGAAAGACACACTTTCTTATTTGGTCACGCTTTTTCTCTTTGGAAACATCTTCCTCATCCTTGAGTTGAGCCGCCCTTGTAGACTAGTTGGAGTTGGGGAGTCTTGCTTGTGGTTGTATACTATTGTAATACTTTCATTTGGAATAAAGAGACTTTGGAGGTCAAAAAGGTGTGTTATACATGTGTGTGGATGCTTGATGTCATTTATGCTTAATCTATGAGGTAATACCTGCTTAATTTCTTCTTTTGATTTGTTAATTTGGCCTTTTGTAGGGTGTTATCATTCTATCGAATATCATTTTATCTAGCTTGATGTTAATCCTATTGTTCATTTATATTTAGAGGCTTTGATTTGTATGCATGTTTCAGTTAACTAACATACTCTTCAAGTCTCTTTTGTAGGTGTCTCCAATTTTTGTTAACAAATTTTATTGCAAAATTTTAAAGCTTACAGGTTCGCATAGCTTGAAGTGGTGATGGAACTCAGTTGTTGCTTCACAACTTCACGGATCTAAAGACTTAGTCCCTCTTTAATCCATCTAAAGACCCCATTGCCCAAGGATTCCAAGGCTTACAAGCTATTATTTCTCTCTTTCTCAAAGAAATTCTACTTTCCTTTTGGTTACTTCATTGCATGCAAATGTTAGGATCTAAAACTTAAATCTAAATGTTTGCTATCTTACTTTGCATGCATAGCTTAAGTTAGATCTAATTTTATACTTTCAAGTTTTATATAAAGTTTAGATCTAGCATAGGAAAAAATTCTCCTTTTAACAAGTTTTCTTCCAAATTTTTAAAGATTAAAAAATAGTCATTTTTCAAGAGTTTTCTTTGAATATTTGGCAAATCTAAGTGCTTTTAATTTGATGATTTAGAACAGAAATCAAAGACCCTAAGGAGGCAAGCTTTCTAGCTTGTTTTCCTTAGCTCCTTTTTGTACTTTTTCTTTAGCATTTTACTTAGAAGTTTTTGGGTTTTACTGACATAAGCCCAAGACACTTCCAAAGTGTGTTTGGGCATCTTTTGTCATTGTTTGCTTGTTGTTTTGTGCAGGTTTGCAAACAACCAAGGGGAAAATTTGTCCGTTTTGGGTGGATTTGGATTTTTGAGAACCCCCGGGAGCACCCTCTAGATCAATAAACTCATTGTAAACTTTGTAAACACTCGTGATGCCCCTAATGAATGGTCACAAGTCATCCCAAAAATGAGTTTTGTAATTTCATTAATAAAATTAGTGGGGCTTCAAGCTCCCACTCTTCATCCCTCAAGGGGGAAATGGTGTTTTGGTGATTGTCTCAATTCTTGCAATTTTAGCTTAGATTCAATTTTCACATCTAAGTATAAGCTAAAATCAATCTTATAATTCATCACAAAGCACTACAACTTTAATTTGATTTCAATTTGGCAAATAAACCCGTCCCCTTCACTCCTCGCAAGAGGCTGGACAATGTGGACAATAGCTTAATTAAAAAACATTTGCTTTTCAATATTTTACTTTCTGTTTAAAATAAACCTTCCCCTCAGCTCTTCTCGACCCTTCTAGTTGCGAGCTTGCCTCAACCTTCTGGGAGTAAGTTTCAAACACACCAGGCTGGTCAGTGCGGATTAGATTAACTAGGACAATTTTTAAGAGTTATTTCTGGTATGGAAACATAAGAGAATTTGTGTAAGAAATCCGGTGGGAACTTTGAGATATAGGTTCTCCTTGTCGGATCTCCCACATTTTCTTGAGTTTGTGTGCAAAATCAAAGGGATATTCTCCCTGTTGGATATTCAGCAAGCTCAACCTCCATCCTACGAAATATCCTCTTGGAGGCCACATTTAGATTAGTTTTATTTCCATGCAATAATAATCATATCTCACTAACTTACTTTAAAACTTTCAAAGACAATATCAAAAAGCACACTTTTCATTCAACAACCCACAATCTCATTAAGGCACTAGTCTCATTATTTACACATATCTTTGCTACAATTTCATATATGCAAGAGTTTACTTTCATTCATTATATTTGTGATTGTCTAATAAGCTTGTGGTTTATTACTTGTAGATAATTTGTATCCTTTATCACATTTTATGCAAGTATTTCATGTATTGAATATCTCTTTACATCAAGCTTTTATCTTATGAATGAATGAATGAGTATCATATACTTCTAGTGTAAGCTTTGCTTTGATATACTTGTCTTTAATTTCAATAAAACTCCTAGAATTATTCTTTTTCTTATATTAGCTTAAGCCATAGTATTTTGTTAGGGACTACCCCCCTTGGCTTTGCTAGGAGTTGGCCTAAGACGGAGGAGTCGAGGATCAGGTGACAACACCTTGAATCGAGATTTGCCCCCAAGGACACACCAAGTGGATTGAAGATTTCTTCCATGTCACCCAAGTGTGTATAAAGGCGACAACATTTTGGCGCCGTTGCTAGGGATAAATCTTTCTATTCCCGAAGTACGACTTTTTGTTTTCTTTTTTGTTTTTTCTTTGTTTGATGCTTCTTGTTTGTTTAGAATAAACTTGATTATCTGACAAATCCACTTCAAAATAATTTGACAAAGTATTCTGCAAGAAGTAACTCACAATTTGCTTAGCTTCATCCTTGAACCGGAAAGGGTTTTTGGAGGAGGTTAGCCAAGCTTTCTTCTCGTAGGATCCTTTATAATTTTTGGGTCCTAGTCCATTTCTGTCAGAATTTTTTGTTTTTTGCGTAATAAATCTAGTTTAGAAATGGATGATCTTTATAAACCTATTGATTTTTTTGCAATAAGTGGTTATCCACATGTGATTCCAGAAAAAAACTTTACAAAATTTGTCTTATTTTCAAAGTAATAATGTTGTTGATGCTAGACGACATGTTAAGAAAGTTTCCCATTGCTTTAATAAATGGTGTTGCAATGCCGTATATGAAGATGTGGAAATGAAATTGGTTATCTTATCTTTTGATGATGATGATCTTGATTGGTTTACAGAACTTCAGGATAAACATATTAAAACTTACAATGAATTGATTGATGCTTTTATGGAAAAATGGAAGGAGAAGAAATCTTTGGATAAAAAGACAATCAGTGCAAATACTAAGATAGATGTTTCACCAGATTCCAATAAGAAGTTTAAGGAAGCCATTCAAGCTATGGAGTTTATCTATGCAAAACAATTAAGGGCCATGGAAGCTCGCCTTGCAGAGGCAGAAGCTTGTATTGAATATTTGGACCCTATAGAGTCTGAGCTTCACTGTGAACAAGAAAGAGAATTTCACCTGGAAATTCCGGAAGAGCCTATAGGTGAGTTAGTAATTGTTCAGGAAAAAACAAAGGAGTTTGAGTTTGAAGTTGTTGAATATCCAAATAATTCAAATCTCCAGTCTCCTCTCGAAGAACCCATCTCTTTAGAGAATATCTTCGACAACTTTGATGTAAACAACGAAGCAGATTCCTTGAGAGTTCTAATTCCAATCTCTCAACCATCAGAGGACTTAATAACATATAACATTGGGAAAATGGAAGACAACCTTAGTTTATCAATTCCAGATCATTATGAGCAATGGTTGGCCTTCCACCATGACAATCCAATTCAGAAATTCATAAAAAATTTACAAGGCTTGCCAAAGTTCAAAGTTTGGTTGAATAAAGAAAGACACATGTTTCTTGGGTGGTCTATTCTCAAGAGAAACTCCAAGTTGATAAAACTTGGAAAATGATCTTCAATGAGTCATCCCGAACAAGGACTTTTCAAACATCTCAGGTCTTATGGCATCCATGACTTGGCTGGATCAATTGTTTTCTACTTCAACCAATTGGACAATGGAAAGGTTAAATCTACCAACAATCAAACAACTTTTCAAATTGGTCTTCAATGATGATATCTGATGCCCATGGGGGAATTCTTTGTAACATATCTCTCTAACCCTTCTTCCTTGTATTTCACTTTCATTTCTTTACCATTTCATTTTCTTCTATTAGTGTAACTTGTATTTTAATTGTTGGTTTCTATATGCATGTGGAGATGATGTTGTTTTTGGCAAGACATTTGTGATGTAGGTTACTGATTCTGGATTCTCGCATTCTCTCATTTTTCTAAAAAGATCAAGCACACCTGGGTGACGTGGAAAAAATCTTCAATCCACTTGGTGTATCCTTGGGGGCAAGTCTTGAGTCAAGGTGTTGTCACTCGATCCTCAAATCCTTCGTTTAGGCCAACTCCTAGCGAAGACAAGGGGGGTAGTCCCTAACAAAATACTATGGCTTAAGCTAATATAAGCAAAATAATAATTCTAGGAGTTTTATTGCAATTAAAGACAAGTATATCAAAACAAAACTTACACTAGCAGTATATGATATTCATTCATTCATAAGATAAAAACTTGATGTAAAGAGATATTCAATACATGAAATACTTGCATAAAATCTGATCAAACGATACAAATTATCTGCAAATAATAAACCACAAGTTTATTAGACAATCACAAATATAATGAATGAAAGTAAACTCTTGCACATATGAAATTGTAGCAAAGATACGTGTAAATAATGAGACCAGTGCCTTAATGAGTTTGTGGGCTGTTGAATGAAACACATGCTTTGTGATATTACCTTTGAAAGTTTTAAAGTAAGTTAGTGAGATATGATTATTGTTGCATGGAAATAAAACTAATCTAAATGTGGCCTCCAAGAGGATATTTCTTAGGATGGAGGTTGGGCTTGTTGAATATACAACAGAGAGAATATCCCTCTGATTTTGCACACAAGATCAAGAAAATGTGGGAGATCTGATAGGTAGAATCTAGATCTGAAAGTTCCCACTGGATTTCTTACACAAATTCTCTTACGTTTCCATACCATAAATAACTTCTAAAGATTGTCCTAGTTAATCTAATCCGCACTAACCAACCCGATGTGTTTGAAACTTACTCCCAAAAGGTCGAGGCAAGCTTGCAACTAGAAGGGTCAAGAACAAACACACGGCGTTGAGGGGAAGGTTTATTTTAAACAGAAAGTAAAATACCGAAAAGTCAGTGTTTTCTAATTAAGCTATTGTCCACATTGTCCAACCTCTTGCAAGGAGCTAGGACAATTAAAACACTCTCCAAGTCATATGTGACAGTACAATTACTCCAACTTTGGAGGTTATTGAGTGGAAAAACTCGAAAATTATAGATCGCTTAAAGAGCAAAATATAATTAGCAAGTAAAAAAAACACTCTAGAGTAAAGTACTAGTGTCTAAGCCTTGGGTGACTAAGCCTTTTACAAAAATCACATGCTTAAGTCATTTTATTACAATTCCGGTTTAGAATGTGGTAAAAAGTCGAAAAGGGCCATACTGGTCGGCTGGACTTATGAACTCTGAATTTTGAACAAGTATTTGTTCAATCTTTGGTGGCTCATTTGCAAGTCCATCCTAGTGCAACTTGGTGGATCACATTTACTATACTTTTCACCGAGTGTTTTCAAACTTGCACTGTGATGCCAATATGATTTGTAATAGCTTAGCCTATGGTTGAGTCGAGTCAAATCAATAGCACAAAGCTTAATTGATTTTGTGGAATTAAATTGTTCAGATTATTTTTGCATTAATTCTAACTTGTATAATAGTTGCAAATTGTAACCAATTGCTAACAAAAAGTGTTGAAGAAAGCAACGATAAACATAATAATAACACAAAGACAATACCAAGATATCAAGATGCCAAATGGGTTTCCAAGGTAAAAAACCAAGATAGCGTGTTGAAGTTAAAGAGCCTTTTGTACAACATGGGGTGTTAAGTCTTCCACTCTACCTTATTCACACCTCGATATATAGTCTTTGCACTACAGCACTAGCACCGCGTGCCCTTTGCTTTGCTTATTCTGCATGCAGATGGCAAATCTAAGGCTTCCACTTCGCCTTGCACACACAGCCACATGCACCTTGCCTTAATTATTTGTTGCAGATGCTTTATGCGTAGCAACACGCTTCCCTTCTTTTATCTTTGCCTGTACATGCCCATAATTCCACATACATGGAACTTTCAATGGCATGAAATAAGGAGTTGGCCTAGGTTTTGATGAAGGCTTCAAGGCCATAACACCTACAAATTGAAAAGAATAACTGATAAAACAAACCATTTCATTATGGATGATCCCTTTCAGATAATATATACTTTGTTTTGCCTCTATTTTGAAATTATTTTCCGGTATTATTTCATATTATATTGGTGGTTTATAGAACAAGTAAGCAATCCACACTACATATTTGACTCGCATACACATATCTTTATCGGCTTTCCACTCGAACATAGGTTTTATTTTAAAGCTGATGCCATGTACTTAACGAAATACAATAATTAATGTATACTCGTGGGATCCGATGCAGAGCCTTAACATACTGGATCCGTAATAACATATTTCAGTATATGAATCCTCTTCAAAGCTAGGCGAACAGATCGTAATGCCGGTTAAAATGAGAAGATTCATGATACTAATACAGATTCAATGTACGATTCATTATACTCATTTGGATTGATTAGAAAAGATGGAGTCTGTTAACCCAGGCTTCAATCATAATCTGGGAGTGAAGATTCTGATCAGCAGGCACAAGATGGCCCGCGCCAGACACAACCACATGGGTGAGATTTGAATGGGAGCGGACATAGCCGGCCAGCCTGCTGGACACTTTCCACACCCTTTTCTTGGAGGCCAGAAAATCGGTTAATCCTTCCCAATCGAGAATAGAAATCCAGTCTTCGGTTGAGACAACACCGTCCCTCAGGTCAAACTGCCCCTGATACAACAGAATTGGCCTCCGCCGCACCAGGATTTCCACCATCCACTTACTGCTCTTCATCACATCCTCGCCCATCTTCTTGCCCACCGCCTGGCTGCAGTCCTCCCATTCGGTATTCACATCCGCCTTCAACGCTTCTTTCACGGCAGGCTGATTGAGGAAGACGGAGAGGAAATCGGTGCCATTCTCGGAGGTGTGATATGGAAGCGTCCTCCTCATGTCGTACAGAGTGGCGAGGCCTGTAACGTTGCTGAGGCGTCGGAGGACACGATTTCTGGCAATGCGGGCATCCTGCCATTTCTGTTGCCCAGTGAGGGTCGCCGCTTCCTGCTGCAGAATTTCAAGGCGGAGCTTTTCTTGAGAATCGATGAGCCCCACAGCGTAAGCAACATAAGCGTGCGACTGGACCTGCACGACGGGATGGGTTAATCCATTGCCGATGGCCAGTCCATCCAGTCGCAAAGGCAATGCCCTCTCCTCCTCCTTCCCTTTGTTGTCCAGCTTGTTGAGCATATACAAGCCCAGCGAGGGAACATACTTTCCCGCATAGCTCTCGCCCGCTACAAAAAATGGCCGCCCACGAAACAGCGGATTCAGATTGAAGAACGCTTGCAGGGCCGCGTACAAGTCCTTGGCAACCTCTTCTTGATTGGTAGGAATGTGGTCCTCGGAAGGGGCAATGCTGAATCCGCTTCCAATAGGACTGTCCAAGAAAAGTACGCCAAACACACGATTCCAAGGCGCAGCATTCTGGTGCAAACGGAGATCAGGGCCTTCGATTCTCCAGGGCCCTAATTCGAAGAAATTTCCGATCATGCCAGAGCAGCCGGGACCTCCTTGCAGCCACAGCAGAATGGGAACATCAGACATTTGTTGCTCGGTTGCGGGAGAGATGGCCTCGTAGTATGCATAGAACATTAGAGCGCCGTTCTTTCCCTCTATACTCAGATATCCGGATTCCGTGGGCAGCGCCTCCCTGGGAAATTCCATACCCGTACCTACCACCGCCACAACATACCAACATATTATTGTTATGAATTGTGCAACTACCACAGCTGCTACTGCAACTTCAATCGAATTTCTTCTGCCTGGCATCTTCATTTTCCTGCAACGCCAATCTCTTTGCCTGCCTGCCTTCCTTCAATTCTCGAACACTACTCAAACGCTGGGCGCGTTGATGTTGGCTTTGGCAAAAGATACGTGAACCATGTTCCATCTCACGGCAACCATGGCGGTGGATATGGCCGCAGAGACTTTCAAGGCTAGGGCCTGCTCCGAATGGCCCACAGGAGTTAGTGCTCCTTGAGTTTACTAGAAGAGGAGGGAGACATACAATCGGAGAAAAGCCACATTGAAAAATAAAAGATCGACTCGACTGCGTGATATCGTAGCACATCTCTTTCCTACTCCCATGTGATGGATTTCTGATCGAAATCTGGCGTTGATTTTAAAGTGCCACCGTGATTTGAGGAATCATAGTCAACGCAGTAAACATAACAGTTTATGTGTGCAATTTTTTCGATTTTGTTGGAAATTTTATGATGAATGGTTGGATTTGTAGATTTGAGTGGCTAAGTTTATATAATCCAATTTTCTTCATGTTAAATCTATTTATACATTCAAAAATACAATTTAAACAACAAAAAATAAAGATTTTATCCAAAAAAATATAAGTTCTATTACCAAAATACTAAAACTATCTCAATAAAATGTTTTTTGAATAATGCATAAATTTAGAAAGACTAAAACATTGATATGTTGATATTTTTTTAATTAAATACTTTTAATATTTTGAGAGAACAAAGATTTTTGATTAATATGTTGATATTTGGGAAGACCAGAAACGTGAGGACAAAGATTTTCTATTGATATGTTGATATTTTTTTAATTAAATACTTTTAATATTTTGAGAGAACAAAGATTTTCATTAATATGTTGATATTTTTTTAATTAAATATTTTGAATAATTTTATTATATATTGATTTTACTTGTTTTCATTTCTTATTATGTTGATGTGTTTTTAATTAAATATTTTTAATAATTATCTAAATGTTGGAGCGTGATCCTTACTACAAAACGTGGCATTCTATATAAATAATTTATTATCAAGATTTAATGCAATGAAATTTATTTCATTTATTCATGTTTTTCTTTATGTGGTATCAAGATTTAATGTAATTATTGACCCAAACTAACTTTGGATGAAGATGTGAACGGTTCCTTTGGGCAAGAGTAAGGTTTTGGTTGACTGGTAATGACGGCCTTATAAACAGACCTGACTCTTCTAGACCTTGGACTCTGAGTCCAACTCACTTTTTGATCATGACTGAGTGTCTCGGAGACCTGCTTGATCATAGAACACATTAGTCCCGCAACACACACATCTGCAACAAACAATGCTCTGATAATGAGTTTCACTGGTTTCTTCTCTGGTGATCATCGCCATTGCCCTGAGCTCTCTAAATCATGGACTCTGAGTTCACAACTCTTACAACCTGGAGGACAAGAGTATACTGATGTCCTGCAACACCTCCTCTTCTTGCTTAAACTCTTACTTATAATGGATTTTATCCAAATTTACATTGCCAAATTCCAACCAAAAAACTCAAAAAATACAAGTTCTATCGCCAAAATACTAAAACTATCCCAAGAAAGTGTCTTTTGAAAATAAATTTGGGAAGACTAGAAACGTGAGGACAAAGATTTTCGATTGATATGTTGATATTTTTTTAATTAAATACTTTTAATATTTTGAATGAACAAAGATTTTCGATTAATATGTGATATTTTTTAATTAAATATTTTAAATAATTTTATTATATATTGATTTTACTTGTTTTCATTTCTTATTATGTTGATGTGTTTTTAATTAAATATTTTTAATAATTATTTAAATTATTATGTTGATGTGTTTTTAATTAAATATTTTTAATAATTATCTAAATGTTGGAGCTTGATCCTTATTACAAAAAGTGGCATTCTATATAAATAATTTATTATCAAGATTTAATGCAATGAAATTTATTTCATTTATTCATGTTTTTCTTTATGTGGTATCAAGATTTAATGTAATTATTGACCCAAACTAATTTTGGATGAAGATGTGAATGGTTCCTTTGGGTAGGAGTAAGGTTTTGGTTGACTGGTTCAACAATGACAGCTTTACAAACAGACCTGACTCCTCTAGACCTTGGACTCTGAGTCCAACTCACTTTCTGATCATGACTGAGTGTCTCAGAGACCTGCTTGATCACAAAACACATTAGTCCCACAACACACACATCTGCAACAAACAATGCTCTGACAATGAGTTTCATTGGTTTCTTCTCTGTTGATCATCGCCATTGCCCTGAGCTCTCTAAATCATGGACTCTGAGTTCACAACTCTTACAACCTCGACTTGAGTGTCTTGGAGGACAAGAGTATACTGATGTCCTGCAACACCTCCTCTTCTTGCTTAAACTCTTACCTCTGACCCTCGTCATGAGTCAATACTCTTGGATATGACTATTGTTTTATCCTTTTCTTTTGCACCAAACTCGTAAGCGGCTTGACAGTAGCCTCATCATAGACTGTTAGCTACTCACACTTTGAACCATCTCACTAGACTGCCTGACCAGAAGACACATCTCTGACTCTTTCACGAGACACCATACTGCTCATGTTCTTTTAACTTCTTCCATCTCCATGCCTTCTTGAGATTTTCCCAGATGGAGGCAGATGTCAGAGCACTTATGAGCGTTGATGATGAAATCCTCTGGAATAGCGCAAGCCTCATCACATCGGTGGATGAGGTCACAAGGGGAACAAATGACCCTTTGGTCCACACCCAACATACTTCTCCTCCCTTACACTTTGCTTCCCTTGATACCCTAACCACAACTTGAACATCACCCACATACTTTCCTTTTACAGTTATTCTTGATCATCATGCATTGGGCTCTTCACATCTGCCACAACCTCCTGCTGACTCGGACTGTAAACCTTTACATCTTGTATCGGCCCCACCCTATAACACACCCTTTCTTACCACAAGCCATGGATCCACACTCACTCATCACAGCACAAAGGTGCACCAAACTTCTAGATATTCTTCTTTTGCTCGAGCCACACAAAAACAACACCCTCATCCACCTGGTGGAAAGACTCCTCCACGACCTTGGAATTCCAAAAAAACAAGGAAGAAGCTCACTCTTGGCACTGATATTGGACTAGCAGAGTCTGTATCCATGGCTCTCTGCAGTCTAGTTGGCAGGTTATCATACAGACACCTCTGCACATCAGACTTGGATACCTGGATGTCCAAATCTTGGAGACCTATCCTGGGTTATGTCCACACCCTCACACCACTTGGACGGGGATGGCTTTTCTTCTACTTCAAATTTCCTGAAGATGGCACTGCCATTCTGGACAGACTTTGGACTCTAGACAACAACCGTCTCATGCTAAAACGGTGGAGAGTGAGCTTTGACCCTACACATGACTACTTTCGCCTTCGCCACCTGTGGGTACTCCTCCCTGGACTGCCTCTTCATCTCTGGAACGAGAAAGCACTCTTGGCTATTGGAAACTCCCTGGGTCGTTTCATCTCTATTGACTCCAAGAACATCACTGGACCAGACAAGAGATTGACAAGGATTCTAGTTGAACTGGATATACATGAAGGACTCTCTGAAAATTTGGATATAGATTGGAGAGGACACATTACTCGCCAGAAGTTAGATTATCTTGGCATACCTTTCAGGTGGACCCTTTGCAGACAGACGGGCCACCTGAGGAAGACTTGCACTAGAGTACCTGAAGAGGATACCTTCGAGGAAACCATGCTTGAGCTCGCTGCAAATACAGACTCTCCACCAGCATACAACCACCTACTTTATCCAGACTTACCAGACGAAGGCTTTGCTCCAGATTTGGATACTATATTTGGTAAGCTCAAAATTATTTGCCCAACTTTGTATTCCTCTCTCACCTCTCTAGAACTTGATTTTATTGACAACACCCCCATGATCAACTTGGGACCGGTCTCCTCTCCCCCTGAGATCCACCCTCCCCTACTAGCCCCTTACCTCCCTCGAGAACCTCCTACTTCCACTGAACCCTTCCTTCCTCCCCCACTTCCTACACCAACTCCCGCTGGTGAGATCTTGACCTGTGTACATCATACTCCGCCCCCACCTTGCACACAGATTTTACCCCCCCACATCTCTGCCCCTTCTGCTCAGACTTTCTGCCCGACCTCTCCTCAATCTTATCCACCTTTCCATGACCAGATCGCCACTCCGTCCCCACTTTGCACACAGATTTTACACCCCCATGTTTTTGTCCCCTTTGCACAGACTATATGCTCGACCTCTCCACTTTCTTTTCCACTTCCCCATGACTAGATCACCACCACTTCTGAAGGGACAACCCCCCTCCCGACTTCTCCTGTCTACAATACACCCTTGAGCCATCTTTTAGGAGCGCGTGACCATACTCAGACCACATCTCATTACCATCCACACTTTTAGATGACAGAGAACCTTGGAGAACAGGACCAAGAACATGTGACATCCTCCTTCCTTCCGGGATTGAGTGAGATAGAACTAGGAGAAAACACTCTTGGAGACGTCTTAAACTATCTACTCCCTTCCTACAAAGAAGTATTGTCCCCCACACCTCTAATAACTTTTAGAGGTACTTCCATACATCTCCCCGAGACTGGAGCCAGTCAGAGAACAACCGAGAACACTTCTGCTCCATAGGATAAAGAATTTACCTGGTCTAGAGGTCATGGATATGAGCACTTACCAATCAAAACTCATAGTGCTCGTCGTCGGGAGAGCATTCCACCCACCCATCCTGGAGACACCACAAACACTTCTGACAACGGGGCGCTTAGAAGCATGAAAGCCCTAGCAAGAGAAAAATCATGATCTTGCTCTCCCTCAACATCAGAGGGGTGGGGGGCCACCTAAAAGCAACCTCTTTCAAAAGACTTATTTCGAACATCACACCTGGCATCATTTTTCTTCAGGAAGCTCTGGTAAACAACAAAAAGGCCAAAGCATTCCTAAATATTTTTCACTCCAATTGGCACACCTGCACAGTCAACTCCCTTGGCACATCTGGAGGGTTAGCAGTTGCTTGGAATCCAGATCTTGTTGACTTTCTCCCTTACTTATGTTGTGGAGGTATACTATTGACTGGCACCAGTCGCATCACAAATAAGAGATACAATTTACTCAACATTTAAGGGCCATGTATTGATCGTCAACTATTTTGGGAGAATTTAGAAGCCAAGGGGTTGCTCGATCTACATAACTTCATCATCGTTGGAGACTTAAATCTTACAACTGCTCTTAGAGAAGTCTGGGGTGCCTCGACCACTCCAGACACACTACTTCAATACACTCTTTGCTACACATCATTTGGTGGACATAGCGCCTGCCTCTTTGTCTCCCACTTGGCGCAATAGACGTGAAGGCACAACCACAATCTCTAAGAGACTAGACCATTTTTTTCTCACTGAGCAACTCATCTCCTCTGAGGACAGATTCAGATCTTCGATATGTTACCCTTTTCTTTCCGATCATGTCCCCATCGCCCTTCAGCTGGATACAACTTGCTGCAGGATTGCCTACCCCTTCAAACTTAATGCAGGTTGGCTTTTAGAAGCCGAGTTGAACACTATCGTGGCTGATGTCTGGAAAGACACGAATTTCCTCAATGAGCAGTGTATACAAAATCGTTTTGCCTGGAAACTCCATCTTAAAGCCCGAATTAAACCTTGGGCTGCTACACTTCATTAGCAGAATTTTCACCGTCTTCTGGAGCTTGACTCTACCATCAAGGACTACATTCTACTTGAAGCCAACATAGGAACTACTAATAATGACAAGCTTGCCATAAAAAATCTTGAATTGGAAAGAAACACACTACTCCTAAAAAACGAGTCCACCTGGAGGCAATGAAGCAGATCTACTTGGCTTAAATGTGGTGACCACAACACCAAATATTTCCATAAAATAGCCAGTTCTCGTAGGAACCATAAACACATTTGGGAAATTTTGGATGAGGCAAGAACACTCCATAGAGGACATACAACTTTAGAGTCTGTAGTTGTCAATTACTTCAAACCATTCTTTGACTAGATTCCTACTGCAAATATACAAAGCTCAGTCTCAGTGGCCAACCTCTTTGCTCACACAGTCTTAGAGGCCGACATTATTATTATGGACAACCCATGCTCGCTACAAGAGATCCGATTGGCTCTAAAATCTCTCTAAGGACAAGAGTCTAGGCTCGGACGACTGGCCAATAGAATTTTATTTACACTTCTTTGACTTGATTGGTCCAGATCTCCTAACACTTGTAGAGGACAACAAAATTCGTGGGAAAGTCACTGGCACTTTAAACTCAACCTTTTTTACACTCATCCCCAAACTTGATGCATCCTCCTCATTTGGAGACTACAAACCTATAGCCCTCTGTAACCTTTACTATAAACTCATCTCCAAAATCATTGCCATCAGAATCAAACCCATCCTCTCATGTTTTCTCTCGCAGGAGCAGTTGGGGTTTTTAAAAGGCTACCAAATTACAAATGCCATAGGCACAACCTAGGATTGCCTCCATAGTATAAAATCCAAAAAAAACAAAGCACTCATCCTCAAATTGGACCTTAAAAAGGCCTTCGACTACATCGACTGGGATTTCATTAGATTGATCCTTACTTAGACATGCTTCAGTCCACAAATGATAAAATGGATTATGAGCTGCATTGCAAGTACAAATCTCGCCATTTTGGTCAATGGAGAAGCCTCGACTTTCTTCCGCATGGGCAGGGGTTTGAGGTAGGGCTGCCCCCTCTCACCATTACTCTTCATCTTGGCAATGGAAGCTTTGAGCCTCCTCCTCAAATCAACTCAAGTTGAAGGTAAGATCACTGGACTTTTGGTGTCCAGGACAAACAAGATCCTTCACCTCCTTTTTGCAGATGACATACTCATCTTGACCAAAGGTACTCTTCAGGAACGGACAAAAATCAAGGAGATCTTAAACATCTTCTGCAGTGCCACAGGCTTGACAATTAACTGGAACAAATCTTCCTTTCACTTTGCAAATATTTCCTGCTCATCTTTAGACTAGATCAAAGGTATTTTCCCCCACACGTTTTTACCACTCTCCTCTGGTTTAAAATATCTAGGCTATTTCCTAAAACCAGACTCATACAAGCTATCTGATTGGAACTGGCTCCTCATCAAAGTGGAAAAAAGAATTGGACATTGGAGCATGAGGTGGCTCTCACTTGGAGGACGTTTCACACTTCTCAAAGTTGTTCTTGAAGGGAAGGCAGTGTACTGGATGGCCCTAGCCACCATACCTTCCTCTGTCCTTACAAAGATTCACAAGATGATGTTCAATTTCCTCTGGTTTGGACGCTCCAATCACTCTCATCATCATCTCTGTAGTTGTCAAACCTTGGCCAAACCAAAGAATAAGGGAGGTTGGGGGATTCAAAATCCCCTCCTCTTTAGCCAAGCACTTGCAGCCAGTACTCTGCGGTACATCCTCATTAATTCGGGTATCTGGCACACCATAATCCTTGACAAATATCTCTGCCACTACATAGTCAAGAGTTGGCTCTCTGTGGAGACTAACATTCCCAGATCGACTTCATTTTTCTGGAAAAAATTGTTGAAAGCTAAAAGATTGATAACATCTTGGCTCTACTGGCGTCCTGACTCAGGACACACTATTGATCTCAGTCGTGACTGCATTCTGGGGATGAATGCTTTCGTCAGGCTCACTCCACAACTGATAACACACTTGAATTCAAAACATATCTCGTACCTCTCACAAATTCGTGCCTCCTGCAAATCGAGCGCACAACCTGACTATTGGATCTCCAACGCCTCTCTTGGTCTCTCAGATGACGCTGCCAGTGACTGGGAAAACTTCTGTTTGGCTCTTACACAACTTGGCATACATCTAACCCCCACGAAAGATCATCCACATTGGACAGGGGGTGTGTTAATATTATGGTAGCTACGGGAGGTATTTACCCCCACGTGTGAACCTGACGAGAATAGAGGACTCCGGGAAGCAAGAGAAACCCTAATGAGTTGGCTAATAACCCTAGAAGCCTTGTCGGCTCAAGAAGATAATTTCTATTAGGCTATTAGCCTCCAAGAGAAGAAGTCGGCTATAAATAATAATAATAATATACTGAACAGACACATACCCAGAAGGAGAAGTCGACCCCAACAAAACTGACAGGATTACTATAAATATAGGGCGCCAGTTCTCATTTGCAACATCTCAGAATTGCAGTTTCCCAATTGGGGCGCATTACAGTTGCAGTCTGGTGCACAGGTTTGGAGGAGGGTTGCAGGTGCAGCTGCAGCAACAACTAGTTCTTAGTATTGGCTTGAATATCTATTGGCTAGGGTTTGGAACATCTGATCAGCTTTTTGTGATGCGTTGTCCTTGGGGATTGATGCGCTACTCTTTGTTTGGCTATCTAGCCTAGGGTTTACCTCCGGAGGAATTCTCAGTCAAGGTTAAGGGTGCTCGGAGGGAGGCTTCGGCCTATGGTTGGGTGACGAAGGTATCGTCAATGGTAAAACGAGCACACCATCTTCTATATTCTAACAGGTTATGGGCCCACACCCCTTCAGTCAGCATAAAACGCTGGAAGGAAACATAACCGCTAGACATTGAGCTCGTTGAGAAATTGTCGCTAGGGTTACTAGCAGGAGCAGCTTCCAAAAGCATTGCGGCTAGGGTTACTAGCAAAAGCAGTTGTAGAAACCCTAAACCTCTTGTCGAGGCACCTTAAGTGACGAGATTGACCTAATCTCCGAATAGATCAGTGCGCCCTAGCCCAACGCATCTCCTAGTACACTCAGAAGGCCAAGACGTGAAGTTTCAATTTCCAGTCAAATCTAGGGTTTGACCAAGTCATGCAAGCCATGACGAACTCTATGAAGTCTGAGAACAAGCTAGATGGAGCCTCTAACTTCAAAGCATGGAAGACAAGGATTGACCTCATCCTTGCTAAGAATAAAGTGCTGGATATTGTGAAAGGAAAGATCGTGAAGCCAGAGTTTAAAGAAGGAGAAGAGAAGGAACCGCATAACGTTGCAGCTATGGAGAAGTTCAAAGATGTTGACATCAATACCATGAGTATCATAGTGGATTCCATAAAAGACCACTTGATACCCTACATCTCCCATCTTGACTCATCGAAGAAGATGTACGATGCTCTAACAAATCTCTTCTCAGTCAGAAACATTGGACAAGTTATGAGTCTGAAGAATGAG
>ML804543.1:182403-194775 GCA_009831015.1 Picea engelmannii | reverse complement strand
GTGAGTGAAAGATTGGCCCAGACAAATCAGTTTATATCATAACATTGTTTCTATGCAGGTTGCTATCAGATGTTTGTTATGAAGACTGTATGACAGTAGATGAGGACTATTGTGGTGGATATGTTCCACTGTTCGCAACCATATGTTGTTGATCAAGTACTTGTGTGTTACTTGGTGTGGTAGTGTACCACTGGATTGTAGTTATGCACTACTATGAATAAGACACAATTGTGTTCTATTTTTGTAATCACCATCCAGACAAATGATGAACATAGATTTTCCAGACGAAAATTGGTTCAGAGCATTTACTCCTCTAGATTATAAGAGTGGCTCGTGTATCACTCTATGGTGTGAGTGACTTATCCAGCATCATGTCTAATACTCAGATGAAGTATGGTTTCGAGAGATGATGCAGTCTAGATGACTATATTGATGCTACCGGGTAAATAGTATGTTTTTGTGCTCAAGACCATTACCTGTAATACCTCCCTAGCTAGGAGGGAGTGTTAATATTATGGTAGCTGCGGGAGATATTTACCTCCACGTGTGAACCTAACGAGAATAGAAGACTCTGGAAAGCAAGAGAAAACCCTAATAAGTTGGCTAATAACCCTAGAAGTTTTGTCGGCTCAAGAATATAATTTATATTAGGTTATTAGCCTCCAAGAGAAGAAGTCGACCAGAAATAATAATAATATACTGAACAGACACATATCCAGAAAGAGAAGTCGGCCCCAGCGAATCTGGTAGAACCAGTATAAATACAGGGCGCCAGTTCTCATTTGATAGCATCTTAGAATTGTAGTTCCCAGTTTGGTGCGCACATGTGGAGGAGAGTTGTAGTTGCAGCGGCAGCAACAACTAGTTTTCAGTATAAGCTTGGACTATCTCTTGGCTAGGGTTTGGACTATCTGATTAACTATTGTTGGTGCACTATCCTTGGAGGGAGATGCGCTACACCTTGTTTGACTATCTAGCCTAGGGTTTGCTTCCGGAGTAATTCTCAGTCAAGGTTAGGGTGCTTGGAGGGTGGCTTCGGCCTATGGTTGGGTGACGTGGGTATCGTCAATGGTAAAACGAGCACAATCTTCTATATTCTAACAAACACCAGCGTAGAACTCGTAGGTGCTTGGGCCACACTTTTTCTGGCCTCTAGAATCCATATAGATGTCCTCCAAGTTGTTGGGGACTCCAGCATTGTCATAGAATGGCTGAGCAATAGAGGTGACCTCCAAGTTGTCTCCCTACTTGCTTGGAAAGACACAATTATAAAGCTACAACTCACATTCCAAAATCTTAGCTATATCCACACATCGAGAACACAACAAATCTATCGATTATTTCTCAAAGGAAGCGCTCCAGAAAAGAGTGGGACACATCTCATATAGCCTCTGGATAGATGGACACGAGGGGTCGCCTCTAACTCTATCCCTGCTCTAAGATCAACCTACAATCCCATATCCTCAGCGGACTTTCTTGCAATGAAAGATGGATTTTACTAACTGATCGCAGCCATATGAAATATTCCTTATTTTTGAGATGCCCCTCTTGGAGTTCCTCTAAGTCTCTTTGACTTGAAATGATGTACTGCTTCACTTATGAACTTTCTCTTCAGGCGGGTCGAAAGACTGCCAATGGAGAAAGTTTCATCATAGTTTTCTTCTTCATAGAAGTGATTGTATTGTTACTACTCCATTTTTTTGAGAGCACAACTTTATATATAATACAGAAATGAGAAATTTTCTTATTGGAAAAAAAGATTTAATGTAATTACATTTATTTCATTTATTCATGTTTTTTTGTATGTGGTGAAAGGTAGTGATCAAATTAAGTTATTTTTAATTTCAATTTAAAAAGCATATATTCATTCAAACTTTTCACGATGAAAATTTGAAAAAGCAGTGGTTCTTCAATTGATAAGACTAATCTAGTTACACATTAAAAAAAAAACATTTTAAATAAAATATTGTTCTTGAAATGATTTAAAATGTCATAATTTAACCAACAACATAAGTTGAAATTTCAATAAAAAATAATAAGCATACTTTGTAATTTTAAATACAATATTTTGATGGATTGTATATACATTAATAATAATGCATAATCATTGAGCCACATTTTCTTTGAAGGAATTTAAAAATGTTAAAATGGAAATATAAAACTTTAAACACAATCACAAAATCAAACATTTTTGTGAACAACAATATAAGAGAGGATGCAATCTATGTATCCATATGATGCATAAGCATTGCTTCTTTATATTGATATTTTGAGCATACCCCCAACGTGCTTAACAATGAGAGTCATATTCATTCTAGATCTCATTAGAAAAGAAGAAATTGTAGTAGATATTTGTAATGGTCTTGCTATTTCGGATGTGTTTTCCAAGATAATAAGGTACACTTTTTTGTGTTTGTTTCAAGTATTAAGTCACACTAATTGTAACTTAGACTTTCTGCTCATGATACATACAAAATCTTCCACAAAAATATAGGACATCAACTGAAACCAAGTGCTTATGATATTAAGTATGTTACTATCAACAATGGAAAATACATAACAACACAATACAACTATAAATTGAACATAATATTTGAAGTTTGATATAGGTTCTGCAACCCACTCAAAGTATGCCTATAGATGATCATAATATCAACACTCCCTCTTGTCCAAGATATATGCCCTGTAGCTCTCTTACCAGTTTCTTAGCATATACAAATGCCAAATAAATGTGAGCGGACATTTAGGTAGCGACTTATGGTCTCCCAGTTGACTCGCCCCACTTGTATTGATACTCACCCAAAAGAAGAGGCGCCTTTCTTGCTAAAAAATGATCAAGTCGACCCCAAGACAAGAAGAATGATCTCCCACATAGCAATAGTTTGACCCACTCAGGAGATATATCAATCACACATCTAAATTGCACCGAGACTATAAAACTCTGACCCACCGCTGTGTAGGTAATTATTCTAGCACCCACGGTTAGCTAGAGGCAAAGAGAAGTCACGGAGAATGAAGTTGACATTGTCAAGGAGTAGAGAAATATGTTCTTGCAACCTGAATCACCCTTCTAACCAATGAAATCGTGCCCCAACTCACAAGAGGAGAATATTTAGGAGACCCACAATTTTCTCAAGGAAACTCAGCCTCTTTTAAGCAAGTCGACACCCTGCAAATCTTGAACTCAACAACAACCTTTAATAACTCATCCACACATGAAGGAAAAAGAAGCCAAAGAAAATAACCCAACCGACAATGAAGAAAAAAGAAGAAAGCAATGTGATCTCTCCCTGTAATGACTAACTAGGGTGGATTTGTCTCACCATCGAAGCCAATCTTTGAAAATCCTCCTAGGGTTTCTGTCCCAAGATTTTCCAAAACCACAATGAGCTCTCTCAATGAGAAATTAGAAATGACAATGCTAGAATGAGAGAGGGCGCCCTCTTTTTTCCTTTTTATTCATTCGTTGACCCTTTTGCGACCGTTTTACCTTTTAATTAATTTAAGTGACTTTTCATATTCCTCCTAAGTCACTTTTGGTGTTTTTCCCCTTTTAATTATCTAATGTCATTTTTGTTAGGCACTATTCCCCTTATGACATTAAATAATTAATTCATTCCCTTTTTTAATGACTATAGCCTTTGGGAATCACTTAGGCTACTTTTTCCATGTCCCATGATCACTTGGAAAGGGACATGATAGTCCTCCCTTCCCGAGATTACTTGTCTCCAAGCAATTGCAGATTCGAGTGCTGCAAAATTTGTTCACTCTCCCAAGTGGCATCTTCTGTATGCAATTCTCTCCATTTGACCAGATATTCTCTGATTACCCTATTCCAAAGCTTCCTCTCATGAACCTCAATACTTCCTCGGGAACTAGTACTAGTTGCCCCTCCTCATCCAACAGAGGCAGTTCTGCCAAAGTAGTGATGTGTTGTCCCAATGCGTTTTTGAGACACGAGACATGAAACACGTTATGGATCTTACACCCTTCTAGAAGCTCCAACTCATAATCCACTTCACCCACTCTCCTAGTCACCCTGTAAGGCTCGTAAAATCGTGGGTTAAGTTTCTCTGCACCACTCTTCTTCAAAGAAGACTGTCTATATGGCTGCAGTCTGAGAAACACCAAGTCCCCTACCTTGAAGGTGCGATTGACCCTATGCATGTATGCATATATCTTCTGCTAGTTCTAGGTCGTCTGCAGGTTATCCTTAAGAGCCTTAAGAATGTCTTGGTTGTCCTTAATCCAATCTTTGGCCTTGGGAGCCCTGTTATCCCCAAACGCCAAGTCTACAAAAGATGGAGCATCATATCCATATAATGCTTTAAATGGTGACATCCCAATGGGCATATGATAAGTGGCGTTATAACAATGTTCGCCCAAGTGTAACCACTTAACCCATGCCTTTTGCTGCCTGGTCACATAGTTATGCAAATATCCCTTTAGCCATTTGTTCACTATCTTTGTTTGGCCATCTGTCTGTGGGTGGTAACTTGTACTGGGAGTCAACTTTGTGCCTGCTAGCCTGAACAACTTCTGCCAAAAAACACTCAGAAATCGTTTGTCCCTGTCACTAACAATGTTTTCCGGCAACCCATGAAGCTTGAATATCTCCATGAAGAATAAATTTGCTACATGTGTTTCCTTGTACTCTGAGGATATGGAAAAGAAATGAGCAACTTTGGTCAGCCTATCGACCACCACATAAATGCAATCTCTGCCCTGTGTCTTCGAAAACCTTGTGATAAAGTCCATGGATATGCTCTCCCATTTCTGCTCTGGAATGGGCAGTGGTTGAAGTAATCTTGCAGGGTGGGTTTGCTCCGACTTGTTCTACTGACAAGTCACACACTCCTGCACATGTCTCAATACATCATCTTTGAGGCCCTTCCATGAGAACCTCTCTATGATCCGCCTATATGTTTTTAAATATCCTTGATGCCCAGCTAAAGGTGTGTCATGCATAGCTTTCATAATTTTTTCCTTTAATGTGGACTCTGAAACCAAGTATATGCGGTCTTTATAATAGATGATATCATCTACCACTTTGTACATGTCATCCTTCACATTGCTATACATCACCTCAAAAACAAATTTTCTCTTGGAATACTCCACCAAGAGCTCGGATTTCCAATCTGCAGATGTCTCTGATAACGAGCACATCTCTAGTCTCCTAGATAGAGAATCAACAACTGTATTCTTCTTTCCTTTGACGTACTCAATATCAAAGTCATAAGCCTGTATTTTACTGACCCATTTGTGTTTCCTTTTGTTAAGATCCTTTTTCCCAAAGAAATGCCTCAAACTGTTGTGATTAGTCTTGACCACAAACTTCCCACCTACCAGGTATTGTCTGAATCTCGCCAATGCATGCATAATGGTGAGCATTTCCTTGTCATAGATGGAATACAGCTTCTATGTGGCAAAGAGCTTCCTTCTCTCGTATGCAATAGGATGCTTCTGCTGCATCAAAACCGCTTCTATGCCCACACCAGATGCATCCCACTCTAACACAAAGGGTTGAGTAAAGTTAGGAAGTGCCAAAACGGGTCAAGAACTCATCACTTCCTTCATTTTATCAAAGGTCTTATGAACTTCTTCGGTCCATGTGAATGCTCCTTTCTTTGCAAGGTTGTGAGTGGTGCGTCCAACTATGAAAACCATTTCACAAAGCGTCTGTAGTAACTGCAAATTCGAAAGAAGCCATGTAGGTGTGTGATATTTTTGGGTGGTGGCCAATCCAATATAGCATGTATTTTCTCGTTGTGCACCTATACTACCTGTGCACTGACCATATGTCCCAAGTATAAAATAAAATATTTGTCATGCCAAATTCACACTTGAAGATATTCCACTGAACATTCAAAATATAAGTACATAACCGGTTTATGAATAAAAGGAAAAAATAAATAAAATCAAAGTGTTTCAATATAAAAGTTACATAAGAAAATTATAAAGTCAAACTATTAAATACAAAGGTGAAATTCTACCCAGGAGGGTAATACTTAGTTTATCAACAATTACGAAGAAGTTAGGAGGAGTAAAGGGTGCATCTCCATAACTTTACAAGGAGTAAAAGTGAAGTAAAACGTTAGTTACTAAGTTTATTAAAAGGGCCCATGAAAAGAGATAATATTAATATCTTATTTTAAAAGAAAATATATCATTATTAAGAGAAAGTATATTTTAGTGGGGTTAAAAAATAAAAATGATATTTCATAAAAGTTACCACAAAGTGTAAAAAGATGACTTCTTATTGAGTGAAGTTACTTAAGAGTATTTGAAGTTTTTAAAATAAAAAGGGAAAAAGTAAAAAGAGTATTTAAAGGTAGCAAAAGAAACCATCAAAATAAATTACAAGAAGTAAAAGCAAGACAAAAGACTAATTATTAAAAAAAAAAAACTACCTAGTACATCCAAATTAATTATGGAAAGGAGAAGTAAATGTATATAAAAGTGCATAGTTTTATATATTATTTGTGGATAAAGAAGAAGTAAATGTATATATTGAGGTGATCTTTTTAAAAGGGTATTTAATTAAGACACTATTAAATCACTTAATATAAAAGTACTTTTATAAAGTATATAAAAAAAGGTGAAAAGTATATATATATATATATATTATTGGAGAGAGGAAAGTGAAGATAAAAAGAAAAGAAGGGTAAAGCAAAGTAATATATATTATTATTACATTTCAAGTTTCAAACATATAATTATATAAATGGAGTTTAGTGGTGAAAAACAAGGAAGATTCCCTCATACTTATAAAAATTATGCGGATCCCTTATTAGAAGTTAAAGGGATTATTCAAAGAAAAAATATCAACGTCGCTATTTGCCCGAACGCTTGTTGCTTCATTCGGTTCCTTGCAACTGTTAAGTTTTCTTTGAGTAGCTGAAGGATTTTATGATTTTCGTCTAAAAGGTATTTTACTGATGAAACTTTAATGTGGTTGGTGGCCAATTCCTTCCATGATGGAGGTTCGTAACCATAAAGAGCTTGGAAATCTGTCATTTTAGCTGATGTGTGATAAGTGGAATTATACCACCACTCAACAAGGTGCAACCATTGAAACCATTTATTTTGTTTGTCGGAGATAAAACGACGAAGATAGGTTTCTAAACATTTATTGACGACTTCTGTTTGACCATCTGTTTGAGGGTGGTAAGCTGATCTCATATTGAGAGAGGTTTCAATTTGTTTGCAAATTCTCTCCAAAAATTCCCTTTAAATTTGGCATCTCTATCGCTGACAATAACCTTAAGGAACCCATGTAGTTTGTAAATATTTTTACAGAATATTTCAGCCGTTTGTTTTTCTAAATTTGTTTTCCTTACTCCAATAGTGTGTATACTGAGTTAGTCTATCTACTACTACTAATATTTTATCTTTTATGTCGGATATGGGTAGTCCTTCAATGAAATCCATTGAAATTTCTTCCCATTTTTGGTTGGGAATGTGTAACAGGTGGAGTAACCCAGGGCCGACACATTTTCATTCTTTCTCCTTTGACAACGATCACATTCTACCACATATTTTCGAATATCTGCACTCATCCCTTTCCAAAAAAATGATCTTTTTACATTATAGTATGTTTTGAAAAATCCTACATGACCTGCAGTTGGGCAATCATGAGATTCTTGAAGAACATTGGCTTTAACTCTTGAGTTGGTATTTAAGTAGATTCTCCCTTTATACCATAAGATGCCATTTTTCCATTCGAACTTAGAATATTGATTTAAATTGTTGATTATAGAGCAAGTATCCGGGTTTTTTGCATACTCAGTTTGGATTTCATCCAACCATTCTAGGATGGCTATTGATATTGCAAAAACTTGTGTTTCTTCATCTTTTCGTGATAGGGAATCAACCGCGATGTTGTCTTTTCCTCTTTTATGTAGAATTTTCATATCAAACGTGGCAATTTTCTCTATCCACTTTTGTTGTTCAGTTGACAATGTTTTTTGTTGTAACAAATACTGGAGACTGTTGTGATCTATGCGTATCAAGAACTTACTTCCCAATAGATATTTGCACTATTTTGTTAATGCATGCATGATGGAAAGCATTTCCTTGTTGTAAGTGGATTGTAAGCATTTTGTTTGATTTAATTTCCTTCTCTCAAAAACTATTGGGTGCCCATCTTGCATCAATATTGCTCCAATTCCAAACCCTGACGCATCACACTCAATGATGAAAGGTTTGGAGAAGTCAGGTGTTGCTAATACTAGGGTTGTGGACATAATGTTTTTTAAGTTTTCAAAACATTTTTGTTCTTCCACATTCCATTGGAAGGAGTTTTTCTTAAGGAGATTTGTTAGAGGGGCGATTAAATGAGCATAATTCTTGAGGAATCTTCGATAGTATCTTGTCAATCCTAGAAATCCTCTTAACTTGGATATGTTTTTGGGTTTATGCCATTCTGTGATTGCCCTGATTTTCTTGGGGTCTACCTTGACTCCTTTTTTGGATATGATGTGACCAAGGTACTCTACTTCCTCCTTGCCAAATGTACATTTTGACATTTTGGCGTAGAATTGATTTTCCTCCAGAAGAGATAACACTTGTGCCAAATGTTTCAAATTCTCCTCCCATGTTATATTGCACACTAAGATATCATCGAAGAAGACTAAGACATGTTTTCGTAAGTGTGGGTGAAATAATTCATTGATTGTCGCTTGGAAAGTGGTGGGGGCATTAGTTAGCCCAAAAGGCATCACCTTGAATTCGTAGTGTCCTTCGTGTGTCTGGAAGACAATCTTGGCTACATCTTCTAGTCTGACTCTAATCTGATAGTACCCAGATCTTAAATCAAGTTTTGAAAAATATCTTGCTCCGTGAAGTTCATCTAACATTTCATCAATAAACGAGATGGGGAATTTATTTTTAATTGTTATTTTGTTTAGCCCTTGGTAATCTATGCATAATCTGAAAGATCCATCTTTCTTTCAAACTAACACTACTGGAGTTGCATATGGACTTCTGCTTTTCGTGATGACACCACATTTTAATAGGTCTTGGAGTAATCTTTCTATCTTTGTTTTGTGGTGATGGAGGTATCTGTACGGTCTAACCTTGATTGGGCTTGATCCTAGTTTAACTTCAATTATATGTTCAATTCTTCTTTGAGGCGGTAACTCCATGGGAAGGTCCTAAAATACATTCTTATGTTTTTTAATTAGATCTTAGATGTCTGATGTTCTGGAGTCATCATGTTCTGATTCTTGTATTTCTATGTTGTGCATTGGATGAAGTATGCGATTGCTCCTTTTCAAATAATTTTTTCCATTTGTTGTGACAACACAACCTATGTTTGTGGAGGTTGAAAACCATCTAATTTATAACTTTTCCCTTGCCACTTGAATTGGATGAAATGTTCTTGCTGATTGACTAAGTATGTGCCCAAGGTTTGTAACCATTAGACTCTTAAAACCACATCTACTCCTCCCAGAGGGACGGTGTAGAGTTCTGATTCCAAATTGAAATCTTGGATTTGGAGTTTCACCTTATGGCATTTTCTGACATTTCCATTTTTTTTCCATCTGCAACCATTACTTCATATCTAGAACTGGATATACAAATAATTTGAGTTTCCTTGCAATCTTGATATCGAGGAAATTGTGGGTACTTCCAGTGTCGATTAGTACGGTGACATTATCATTTTTGATATGTCCTTTTAATTTGAGAGTTTATGGTTGGGTAATGCCTGTGATGGTTGCAAGTGATATTCTTGGTGTGTTGTCTTCTATGATTTTTGACATGTCATTTTGGAAATTTGTCATTTCTTCATTTATTGATTTTGCAGAGTCTGATTCGTCGTCTTTTTCTACTTCAGAAGTGTACACTTGTTTTGAGTTATCTTTGATCTGACACCTATGTCTTGTTGAGATAATGTAACTACAAAGAGTATTCTTATTATTATTTGATATATTATTCATTGGATCAATCCCCATTGTGGATTGATCTTGTCGCCTATTGTAATAGGACCAAATCCCCTTTTGCGGATTGGCCAAATGTTAATTATAATAGACAAAATAAGAAGTCGGCCCCAACATATATTAAAGAGGCCCCATAATGTAATTAAGGTGGTTATAACCACCGAGTGGGAGAAGTCGGCCCTACCAGTGAAGAGACACTTCACACGTGTCAGTCTAATATAAACAAGGAGGCTATCGCCTCACTTAGACACACAACTCACTTGCTCATTGAGAGACAAGTTTCAGATCAGCTGCTGGAGAAGAAGGAGAGAGAGAGTGGCACACATCTGGGAGAGGACTTTCTGTATTAGTTTAAGAGATCTCTTGGCATTGTATTGGCTATCTATATTAAGGAAGTTTTGCTGGGTTTTCTTCCCCTGGAGGGTTTCCCAGGATAAATGTTGTGTCTCTTGTGATTGTGCATTTCTCAGTGATCTTGGATTATGCTATTGTTATCTAATGAAATGCAAACAACTATAATAATGGCTTAAACATTAACATGGTATCCGAGCCAAGATGAAGGAAGCATCTTTCACGAGTGAAAAACGTCATTGTTACCGTACATGAAAATTAGGGATTTTTGATGGTGAAGCTTTTCAGCCCCAAAACCATCTAGAAAAGTGTGCCCTCCCCTAAGGATCAGTTTGACACTCTCAGTGCACATTTTCAGTGGTTGAATCTCTCAGAAAGTGAAACCCTAGTTTCACAAAGTACCATAAGTACCAGAAAACCAGTGTACCAGAAGCACCAGTCCATAAATCCACAGATCAAATTTGGAGGAGAAAAAGTTGGATTTTCTCAGATCCAAACACACTAGGCTACTCACCTCAGCCAAGCACACCTCCTCGTAAGTTTGGATTTTGATTTTGAGCACTTTCAATTTTTGGTCATTTTCCTAGCTCCAAGTAAAGATGTCTGCAAGTGTTAAGCTTGTTGACAAGCTAGAAGGAGTGGAAAACTTTCATGCTTGGAAGTTTAGGATTGGCCTCATTTTTGAAGAGAATGACCTAGCAAGATTCATCAAAGAAGAAGTACCGGAACCCGCCGATGCCGCAGAAAAGGCAAAGCATCAAAATGACACAATAAGGGCCAAAAGAATCATTGCAGATTCAATCAAAGACCAGATGATTCCTTATGTGTCATCTAAGAAGACTCCAAAGAAATGTTTGATGCCTTGACCAAACTATATGAAGGAAAGAACATAAACTGAAAGATGAATCTAAGAACTCAACTGAAGAATACAAGGATGCGGAAAGGAGAAATGATTCAGGAATACTTCTCCAGAATCTCATAATTCAAAGAACAGATAGAAGTTATTGGAGATACCATAGACGAAGACGAACTCATAATGACGACCATAAATGGTCTCACAAGACCTTGGGATGCATTCATCCAAACGATATGTGCCAGAATGAAGAAACTGAAGTTTGATAGTCTATAGGAAGAATGCATCCAAGAAGAAACAAGAGTAGTGAATCGTGAAGCGTTACTAGCTAGAGATGATGATCAAGCCCTAGCTACTCACACCAAAGGAGGAAGGAAGAAACCCTACTTCCAAAAGGAGACTCATAAAGAGCCTCAACAGTCAAATGAATTGAATCATAAAGAATCTCATCCAAGGAGATTTCAGAAGAAAGGACAACGAAAGGAAAGAGACTACTCATCTGTACAATGCTATCATTGTGACAAGATGGGACACATTGCGAAGTTTTCTCTGGCTAGACGAGAAGAATACAAGAGAAAACATAAGAGGCTCCATGCCTATGTAGTCAAAGATGAAGAGCCACCCGCAAAGATGATAAGAGAGCAGATCAAAGACCATGTCTTGATCTCGATCCTCTCAGGATCTGTAACACCCGGAGAGGACAATTGGCTCATTAATAGTGGTGCATCCAAGCACATGACGGGACAAAGAAACATTCTCTCTTGTATCTCAGAAAATAAGTTTTCTCAGAAAGTGACACTTGGAGATGATTACCAAGAGTGGGAGAATCAAATCATAAATTGAATTCAGGGAATTCACTAAAAATGAACGACGTACTATATGTACCAAGATTGAAGAAGAACCTACTCTCTGTTTCATCTTTAGAAAAGAAAGGTTTCAGAGTTGCCTTTATAGATGGAGAAGTTCTTATGTGGGCTAAAGCAGAAACCTTAAATGAAGCAATCATCATTGGAAATGAAGAAAATGGCTTGTATAAACTAAAGGGTCACTTAGAGGCTGCCATGACCCACGCCATTGAAAACTGATGTGAACTTTGGCATAGAAGGTTAGCCCACATCAACTACAAGGCACTACCATACATATGCAAAGCAGTCACAGGTTTACTAGAACTCAAAGGTGACCATAAAGGCGTATGCAATGGATGTGCACAAGGGAAGAACATCAAGA
>ML804543.1:164195-180322 GCA_009831015.1 Picea engelmannii | reverse complement strand
TGGTAGAACCTAGACGTGTTCACCTAGTGGCTGCAAAACATGTGATGAGGTACCTTAAAGGTACAATAGTTTATGGTCTCAGCTATGATGGAGATCATGATTTCACATTGAGTGGATATACTGATGCAGATTAGGCAGGAAGTGCTTCTGACAGGAAAAACACTTCAAGATGTTGTTTCAGTTTGGGATCAATTATGATCTCGTGGCAGAGTAGGAAGCAATCCAGTATTTCTCTCAACACAGTGGAAGCAGAATACATTGTTGCATGTTCTGCCAGCTACGAAGCTATATGGCTTCGAAAGTTGCTGACCAACCTATTTGACTTAGAGATGAGAGCAACCTTGATTCTATGTGACAACTAGAGCTGCATAAAAATGACAGAGAATCTTGTATTCCACGACAGGTCGAAGCACATAGATATCCATTATCATTACATCTGTGACATGGTATAGAGAGGAGCCTTAAAGCTCTAGTACATTAGCACGGATGAACAGGTTGTTGACATGTTGACCAAACCTCTATCTCCTGTGAAGTTTGAGTACTTCCGAGATAAGCTTGGCATAGTCTGAAAGGACCTTCCTCGAAAGGGGGAGTAGTTGCTATGTTCCTTACTTCTGACCTAGTTGTCAAATGTAAATCAAGATGAGATGTTCCTTGCTTCTGACCTAGTTGTCAGACGTAAAGAAAGATGAGATGTTCCTTGCTTATAACCTAGTTGTCAGACGTAAAGCAAGTCTAGTTCCCTTCTTCCAACCTGATGGTTGTGACATGAAGCAGGATGTGTACCTTGCTTTCGACCTTATGGTTGTGACGTAAAGCAAGATGGTATGATGACACTAGCACTGAGCTTCCAGCTGGATAGCTATGACATAAAGCCAGTCTAGTATCCTGCTTCCGACCTGATGGTTGTGACGTAAAGAAAGACAAGTATCTTGCTTCCAACTTGAGTGTTGTGACGTAAAGCAAGACGATGAGATGAGACTAGTATTGTGCTTCCGTCTTGATAGTTGTGACATAAAGCTAGTCTAGTATGGTTCTTCCAGCCTGAGTGTTGTGACATAAATCAAGACATTGAGATGAGACAAATACTGAGCTTCCAACTTGACAACTGTGACGTAAAGCCAGTCTTGTATTATGATGAGCCAGCCTTGTGCTGTGATGATGATGATGTATCGGTTTTTATACTAATACATATTGATGCAGATGATGATGGCATTCCTTTGAGAATGACGATGTTGCCGATGAAGAAAACTTTCGATGATTTATATATATGCCAGTCAGTGTTCGAAGATGATATTGATGATGTTGTCCTCTCACCCACTTGATGTTGTTGATGATGTTGTCCTCTCTCTCTCGCATGATGCTGCTGAAGAATACCCTTCTTATTAAGGGGGAGTGTTGAAATAATGTAACTGCAAAGAGTATTCGTATTATTATTTGATATATTATTCATTGGATCAATCCCCATTGTGGATTGATCTTGTTGGCTATTGTCATAGGACCAAATCCCCTTTTGCGGATTGGTCAAATGTTAATTATAATAGGCAGAATAAGAAGTCGGCCCCAACAGATATTAAAGAGGCCCCAGAATGTAATTAAGGTGGTTATAACCACCCAGTGGGAGAAGTCGACCCTGCCAGTGAAGAGACACTTCACACGTGCCAGTCTAATATAAATAAGGAGGCTAGCGCCTCACTTAGACACACAACTCACTTTCTCATTGAGAGACAAGTTTCGGATATGTTGTTAGAGAAGAATGAGAGAGAGAATGGTGCATATCTGGGAGAAGACTTTTTGTATTAGTTTAAGAGATCTCTTGCCATTGTATTGGCTATCTATATTAAGGAAGTTTTGTTGGGTTTTCTTCCCCTAGAGGGTTTCTCAGGATAAATGTTGTGTCTCTTGTGATTGTGCATTTCTCAGTGATCTTGGATTATGCTATTGTTATCTAATGAAATGCAAACAACTATAATAATGGCTTAAACATTAACATGTCTTGGATCCCATTTCTCTCCACATCGCTTACATTTTCCTTCTTTTATTCTTTGGGACTCTAAACTTCTTCTTCTATCTTCAAGCAGATTGGGTGGTATGCATTTTTCATTTCCTGTGGTCTGAGGTACACTCCTCCTTGAGTAAATCTTGTTGAATCTTGATTGGCCTTCTAGTTTTTCTTCTGCGGCTTTTGCCTTGCGTATTGCTATTTCTAGCATAGTAACCTCATGTAATCTTAACTCATCTTGGATATGTGGTTTGAGACCACCTATGTAAGACTAGAGTAATTGATCATCAGATAGTCCAAATACTCGGGTGGCAAGATCTTCCCATTGATGCGTAAATTCATCTATGTTGCCTTTTTGTTGTAATCTGATCAGTTTTGAAAAAAAATCATTTTTCGAGATGCCCTGGAATCTTAAAAAAAATCATTTTTGCGAGATGCCCTGGAATCTTAAAAAAAAATCATTTTTGAAAGAATTCCAATTATATGATTGAATTCTTCCTTTCCACCATAGATACCAATTGTATGCATTGCCTTCAAGGTACTGTTAGCACTCCAGGAAACTCTCCTAGGCTGTATATCAGAGATGTCTGGTAATTTAATCTTTTTAGTAACTATTTTCTCAATAATAGGTGTGGGTTTGAATCAAGATGAATATCTTAATCACTGGATTGTATCTTCAAGACAATCTAGCTATATGCATGCAATACAAGGCCTTCAAGAGCTATTATCAGATAGGTTTGTAAAACAAATGGATAAGAAAACCAATCAGTTAACCAGAACATACATAGGCAATATATATGATGGGTCAACAAACTAGCCAAAAATGCTTATGATTCTTGTTTAACAGTCAAAAGTAAGATGACAGTTACCATGGGACCATTAAACATAGACAAAAGAATAATTTCAACCCATATGCATAGACAAAGATGAAGGAGAGTCTGACAATAACAAATGAAAGAAGCTTGTAGTCTTAATATATTAAAGAAAGTGTCTTTTATACAACAACAGTAGATTATAGAACTCAAAATCGAACCTTTTGTTCATCAAATGTTCTTGGCTTCATAGCCTTTTACAAATAGTTTCCAGATCCTAGATTACTGGATCAAATTTTGCCAAAAATAGAAACTCAATAATTGGCCTAAGTAGACTAGATCAATCCAACTTCTCGACTTATTTTATGTTCTTTAGGTTCTTGGCAGGTGTAGTGAGCCTTCTGAGGCTGCTGGATCTCATGTGATATGGAAGGAGTCGAACTTGACACCTGTTGACAGTCAACAATCTTATCTCCTTGACAATAGCTAACCGTTGTTTACCTTTTCTGTCTTTTAAAGCATCTCAAAAACTAAAACAAACTCTTGATTGAGATGTCATTAATAATCTTCCATCGATTGGAACCATTTTTTAGTCTTTTGAACAAGAAAAACTTGGATCTGTGCAAAAACATTTGCTTTCTGCCTTATCAGTGCTTTCGGTAGCTAGAGAAAATACTATTCGGGTCGATTAGCTACCAAATGCTCTTCTTTCGGTGGCTAATGAACAATTGATATGTTCACCTAAGCCACTGAAACCTGAGATTATCAAAATTTCAAAAATACCCTTGTCTCAGCTCAAAAACACCTCAGGACTGATCTTTTTAGGCTTCTGTATCTTTGCTCAAAATTTGTAGGGTTACTCACTGCTTTTGGTTCATTGCACTGAACTACCACCTCTGCAAGGGTCTCAAGAGAAGCATGAGGTTGGTGTTTTGAAAACATTGTTTTTTTCCTCAAAGCCCTGACCTTTTTCTTCAAACCTTGAGCTACTCTCCATAAGCTGTTGTAGTCCTTTACAATCTTGTTTTTCTTTTTCTTCTCCTTTATGCTTTCATGGGCTAGTCTTTCCAAAGCTGAGTTGCTTTCTGCAAAGTTTTTTGATAGGGTTTCATACCTGGTTTTTATTACCATTTCAAGCACTTCTTGCTCGACCAACTTCTTTTTAAGCTTCTTGATTTCTTTTGATTTATTTGGCTTCACTCGTTTGCTAGATGAGGCCTCTGCAATTTGTGGCTCTTGTTCTTCTCGGGGAGTAGGTGATGGAAGGTTCTCATAACTTGTTGTGTATATATCCATGAAAAAAGAGTTGTCACGCCCTGTGGTAACTGAATCCTCGTGCCCTGTTTCCAACTGCTGCTCTTCATCTTATGAGTCTGTGTAAGGGAGATTGAGAATGTTTTGTTCACTGGGAATTCATTTGTCTCTTCTTCCTGACTGTTAAAATTCAATTTCTTCTTCGTTTTGCCCAGCTTAGAGGAAGGAGAGGGTTGATTGACTGGGGTTGGAGAGATAGCTCTTCTCCTCCTCTTTCCACTTCTGGGAGTGGAGGCTTTCTTAGAATGAGGACTCTTTTTGCCCTTTGGTTGAACGTTAGTCTAGAAATCATTCCAGAATAAGAAATAATTCCATTCTTTACCCTTTCTTTGCAACAACTCACAAACCAACAATTTGATTAAACTATGGTGGGATAATCTACCTGCAACTTGACTAGGTTTGGTCGTGACTTGATGAGCCATCTTGGATAAGCTTCGGTGGAGGAAATAGGGTAGGTTAAGTGGGTTTCTACCTGTCAAATGGTTTATAAGTTTGAAATGATAAATCATCACCCTGTTGTATCGCCCTTCATAGGTTATATAAACCATTATAGCTTTCAATAACTGCCGCCATTTCTCTTCAAGGAAAGATACAGGAATATCTTTCTTCCAAACCAAACCCCTGTGTTCTGGTTTTAAGTAGGTCCTGAATTCAACATTCTTAATCACAGTGGTTTTAAATCATTTCTCTCCAGTTGTGGGAAGCTCTGCGACTTCGGCTATGAGGGCTTCATCAATTTTGAATTCATCCCGGCCGATGATTGCTTTCTTCCCATCGAAATTTAGAGCGAAAGCCTCTGCCACCTGCTGATGAAAACTCTGTAATTTTTTGCAAAACTTGTAGCAACTTGCATCCTTGAACATTTGACATACCTCAGGATGTGATTCCAGGTAACCGATAGCGTTAAGCTCCTTTCTCAGTGTCGACATTCCTTTCTTCATTTGCCACAACATTTTCGCACACCTATGATCGAAGGAGTGGATTTCGGGAAGAATTACACTGCGTAAACTTAGCGAAAATCAACTTGGCTGAGATAAGATTGAGATAACTCGGGAGAGATTTTGAACGTGGCACTGATTGCAAGGAGTGCGGCGAAATAGTTGATGATGTGCAGCAGTCATGGTGAATAAATGAAATCAATGGGAAGTACATCGGCGTATGACTTAATGATATAGAGATCAGGAAAGATTCGCTCATATCATAGTGGGATCAACTTTCCGGTCATGAACGGTTCTTTCTCCAATCCTTTCGGCGGCTTGTGCAATCATGGAAACGTCGAACCTGTCGTTTGAAACATGTGATAGGACGTGTTTGGTCTTTACCTGCTTCAATGGCTTCAGTGGCTAAAATGGCCTTGGATTCCTTTATTTAAGCTTTCGAAAGCTAAGGCTTTCAATGGCTAATGAACAATCGATATGTTCGCCTAAACCACCAAAACCTGAAATTTGACTTAGATCAAACAAAACCTAAATGAACTTTTATTTAAACTTTATTACATGGGTAAAGCTTCAAAAAATGTGTTAATGTTTATGCCATTATTATAGTTCTTTTCATTTCAATAGATAAGAGCATCATAAGAACAAGATCACTGAGAAATATACATTCACAAGCGGCACAACATTTATCCTAGGAAACCCTCTAGGGGAAGAAAACCCAGCAAAAAAATCCTTATCATAAATAGCTTATACAATGTTCAAGAGATAACTCAAACCAATACAGATAATCCTCCCCAAGAGATGCGCCACTCTTCTTCTCCTCTCTCTAACTGGTAATTGCAGCTTGCCTCATAAGATAATAAGTAAGTGAGTTGTGTGTTAGAAGTAAGGCGCTAGCCTCCTATATATACAAGACTGGCATGTGTGAAAGGGTTTCACTGGTAGGGCCGACCTCTCACTTTGGGTGGGTAAACCCACCTTTAATTAATTCTGGGTCTTCAATAATAACTGTTGGGGCCAACTTCTTATTCTGCCTATTACAATTGTCCGATGACCAATCCGCAAAAGGGGATTTGGTCCTAATACAATTACCGACATGATTAATCCACAATAGGGATCAATCCTAATAATAAAATAACAATAATAATAAGAATGCACTTCGCAGTTACATTATTTCAACAAAATGAACCTTTAAAAATTTTAAAAGTACCTTTTTTAAAAGACTCCCTATCACCTAAAATGCAAAATCTCGATTGATTTATTTGAGGAGATAACACTGACTCCTATGTTAATATTATGGTAGCTTCAGGAGGTATGAACCTCTATTGTGACCTATGAAGAGATTAGAATATTTTGAAAGGAAGCAAAGAAATGAAGGAAACCCTAGACAAGTTGTCGGCTGGAAAAATATATTTAAATTGAATTTATTAGTACCCAGAAGGAGAAGTCGGCCCCAGTAAAACTGCCCAGAAAACTATAAATACAGGGGCCCCGGTTCTCATTATTCACATCTCAGCAGTTGCAGAGAGAACTGGATCTGCGCAAGTGCAGTAGCAGCTTGTGCGCAAGTTTCTGGGAAGGTGTGCGCTAGCCTCTGGGTGGGATTATCTGATCAGCTTGGTTTCCATTCTTGCTTGGTGCATTAACTTCTCTTGGCTATTGTATTGCTACTAGGATTCTCTTCTCAGTCAAGGTTAAGGTGCTCGGAGGGTGGCTTCGGCCTATGGTTGGGTGACGAGGGTATCGTCAATGGTAAAACGAGCACAATCATCTATATTCTAACAGGTTATGGGCCCACGCCCCCTTCATTCAACCTAAAATGCTAGAAGGAAACATAGCCGCTAGGATATTGAGCTCACTGAGGAATTGGCGCTAGGGTTACTAGCAAGAGCAGCTTCCAAAAGCATTGCAGCTAGGGTTACTAGCAGAAGCAGTTGCAGAAACCCTAAATCTCTGATCTGGCACCTTGTGATGGAGCATCTTGATCAAGAAGAAGATATTCAGATGCGCCCTAACTCAGTGCACCCCTTGGCTCTCTCAGAAGACAGAAATGATGAAGTTCAAGTTTTGGATCAAGGCATGCAAAGTGGAGCTTGGAGACAAAAGCACTTACCTTGTCAAAGGATTTGGACAAGCCTCCGTCAAGTTGGAATCAGGTAATCATGTTCACTTAAGAAATGTTTTATATGTACCTGGTTTAGAAAGGAATCTTGTATCGATATCATGTTTAGAAGATAAAGGAAACAGAATAGCCTTCATGGATGGAAAGGTGTTATCATGGCATAAGAATTCCAGCATAGAGGATGCTAGGATTATTGGAAGTCATGAAGGAAATCTGTATAGACTACTATAACAAAATGAAGAAGCTCTAGTACATGACGAAGTCAACCCTAATGAGCTTTGGCATAGAAGGTACGCTCATATCATCTATCAAGCATTACCTTTTCTCAGAAAAATGGTTGAAGGAATACCAGAATTGAAATCTACACATGAAGGAATCTGCAAGGGATGGGCCCTTGGGAAGAATATCAAGAAACCATTCCCAAGCAGCAACAACAGATCCAAGGAAATCCTAGATCTAATACACTAAGATGTTTACGTTCCAATGCTAGTTAGATCTCTAGGAGGATCTCTTTACTACGTAATCTTCATAGATGACTATTCAAGAAAGACGTGTTTGTACCTACTGAAATCAAAAGATGAAGTATTCAACAAGCTCCAAGAATTCAAGGCAGAAATAGAAAACCTCATGAACAAGAAAATCAAGACATTAAGAACAGATAATGGAGGAGAATACACCTCGAAGGAGTTCATTACATTACAAGACACAGAAAGAATCAGGTTCCAGAAGGAACATCCAGGAAGAGTAAAAGACCGAAAAGATTTTCAAGTTATGCAGCATACATGACGAAGCTTCTAGATGAAGAACCTACCACATTTGAAGAAGCAGTCCAAAAGGGACAATGGAAAGAAGCTATGGCGGAAGAACATCAGTCCATTATGAAAAATGAAGTATGGGAAATTGTACCTAGACCTAAAGAAAAATCAGTGGTAACCTCAAAATGGGTATGCAAGATCAAACATGCAGCAGACGGAAGCATGGATAAATAAAAGGCAAGATTCGTGGCCAGAGGGTTCTCCCAGAAGGAGGGAGAAGATTATGATGAAACCTTTGCTCCAGTGGCTAGGTATACCTCCATCAGAGCTATCATATCTCTTGCCGCTTCCATGGGATGGAATCTACATCAGATGGATGTAAAGACAACCTTCCTCAATGGAGCTATTGAAGAAGAAGTATTTATTGAACAACCTCAAGGATTCAAGGTACATTCCAGAGACACTCACGTTTACAGATTGAAGAAAGCTCTATATGGACTCAAGCAAGCTCCAAGGGCTTGGTACGCCAGAATGGACAGCTATCTAACAAGACTTGGTTTCTCCAAGAGTCATGCAGATCCAAACCTTTATTACAAAGTTGTGGATAACGCACCTGTGATTCTACTATTATATGTTGATGATCTATTCATAGCAGGTGAAGAATCTCTCATTATCTAGTGCAAGAAGGAATTAGCCTCTGAATTTGATATGAAATATCTAGGTCTCATGCATTATTACTTGGGACTAGAAGTGTGGCAGAAGCGTGGTGAAGTATTCCTTGGACAAGGAAAGTACGCAATAAAGATCCTTCAGAAGTTTGGAATGATGGACTGTAAGTCCATGGACACTCCTATGAATGCAGATATAAGAAAAGTGAAATTCCTAGATTACAATCCAGTAGATCCATCTCTATATCGACAACTAATTGGATCATTGATGTATTTGGTAAATACTCGACGAGATATTTTCTTTGCTATAAATACATTAAGTCAGTTCCAGGTGGAACCTAGACAAGAGCATTGGATAGCTGCAAAGCATGTCCTAAGATATATTCTTGGGACAATAAACTATGGCTTGAGATATACTGCATCTAGTGATATCAAACTTCATGGATTCACAGACTTTGATTGGGCAGGAAGTGCAGAAGACAGAAAGAGCACTTCAGGTATGTGTTTCAACTTGGGCTTCGCTATGATATCTTGGGGTCACAGGAAACAAAAGTCTGTCGCACTTAGCACAACAGAAGCAGAGTATATGGCAGCATGTGAAGCATGCACAAACGTAATATGGCTAAGGAAGTTAATCTCCGATTTATTTGATCAGATTCCATAATCAACCATAATATATTGTGATAATCAGAGTTGTATAAGATTATCAGAACATTCAGTGTTTCATGAAAGGTTGAAACACATTGAGATCAAATACTACTTTATTCGAGATAAAGTCCAGGAAGGAGAGGTAAAGCTCGAGTATATCCCCACTGATGAGAAGACAGAAGACATCCTGAAAAGACCTCTATCCAGAATTAAGTTTGCATATTTCCGTGAGAAGACAGGGATCGTGGAAATAACTCCCTTAGCTGAAAAGAAAGACTCTCCAAGTTAGGAGAAAGATCTGAAACATATTATTGAAAAACATTTATTTTGTAACTAAATAACTCTCTAGATCAGGAGGGAGCATTGAAATTATTATTTATCTTTGTAATTGAAAAATAGTCCAGATTGGACAGATTCTTTCCTATTTGGAAAGTGGATTGAGATTTCTGACGAACAGTGACTTCCCATTGTGGTTAACATGGGAGGTAGTCTGATAGTTGATGTATCATAGACAACGACTTCCCATTGTGGTTAACATGGGGAGTGTTCTAGGGAAGTCTCTCTTCTTGAGGGTTACTCAAGAAGACTGGCTCGCCTCGTCGGACAACGATTTCTCATTGTGGTTAACATGAGGAATGGTCCGTTTTGGAGGTTGATACATGACATTCTTTTACTCTTGTGGTTAACAGAGGAAATGGTCCAGACAGTGATTCCTTAGGGTTTATACATTCTCTCCAGGGTGCACTTTGATTAGTTTAGAAGGAATGGCCCAGGGTGGGGAATGGTCCAGGCTCAGCAATCAAGAACAAACATTCCTTAGGGTTTATACATTCTTTCCATGGTGCACTTTGATTAGTGTAGGAGGAATGGCCTAGGGTGGGGAATGGTCCAGACTCAGACATTCCTTAGGGTTTATACATTCTGTCCAAGGTGCACTTTGATTAGTGTAGGAAGAATGGCCCAAGGTCAGGAATGGTCCAGGCTCATAAATCAGAAACAATCCTTCTTCCTTGTTTGAGAAGAATAGGGCAGATAGCCCATTGCTGATGTTCTATACTAAGGGCATATATTCTTTCATATCTCACAGACGTGAGTGAAAGATTGGCCCATATGATTCAGTTTATTTTAAATATTTTTCTATGCAGGTTAGCATCAGATGATTGTTATGGAGACTACCTGTCTCCAGACAGTAGAGATATACTATTGTGGTGGATTTGTTCCATTGTTTGTGACTATGTCTCACAGTTTGAGTAGTTGCATACTACCTTGAATAAACACAGGTGTGCTCTATCAATTGATATTGTACCAGTTGTCATAGGAGATTATCCAGTTGGATAATAATGACGGTGCTTGTGTTGCTACCAGTTGAATTGTTTGTTGTGCTCCAGACCATACCTCCCTAGCTAGGAGGGAGTGTTAATATTATGGTAGCTTCGGGAGGTATGAACCTCTATTGTGACCTATGACGAGATTAGAATATTCTGGAAGGAAGCAAAGAAATGAAGGAAACCCTAGACAAGTTGTCAGCTACATAAATATATTTAAAATGAATTTATTAGTACCCAGAAGGAGAAGTCGGCCCCAATAAAACTGCCCAGACTACTATAAATACAGGGTGTCAGTTCTCATTATTCACATCTTAGCAGTTGCAGAGAGAACTGGATCTACGCAGGTGTAGTAGCAGCTTGTGCACAAGTTTCTGGGAAGGTGTGCGCTAGGCTATGGGTGGGATTATCTGATCAACTTGGTTTCTATTCTTGCTTGGTGCATTAGCCTCTCTTGGCTATTGGATTTCTACAAGGATTCTCTTCTCAATCAAGGTTAAGGTGCTCGGAGGGTGGCTTCGACCTATGGTTGGGTGACGAGGGTATCGTCAATGGTAAAATGAGCACAATCTTCTATATTCTAACATCCTATTGGGGGTGAAAGCCTCCCTGTGAGGTTTCAAGAACCACATAACCAATGCCTTTCCAGAGATAAGAAAATTTAAAACTATCTACTAGTGTTTCCATTGGGCATGGAGTTATTCTGTAAAAACAAAAAGCTGAAAAATAAAATTACAATGACAAGGCTCCAAAACCTTAGATAAAATAGAGTTTCAAAAAATGCATGTTAACTAGGCCACCAAACATTTCTTCACTTCCTAGACTTTGCAAAATGAAGGTGTTGTTGTGTTGTACTTGAGTTATCATGAAAGGACCAGTCCACAAAGAGTTAAACTTTCCGTGTTTGCCTTTATCTTGTCTGAGGGCGTCCCATTTCAGAACCCAGTCACCAACCTGAAAATCATCCGCCTTTGCCTTTCTGTCAAAAGTGTCCTTGATCCTCTTTTGATGAGCCTCTGCTTTGTCCACCAGTTGTTATCTGACCTGCTGCAGTTCTACCATGTCAAGCATTCTTCTTACCATATCATTTGATTCAGTTTTCTCTTCCTGAAAAAAATTAGCCACTGGTAAAACTAGCTGAATAGGGAAAATGGCATCAGTACCATAGACTAGTTTGAAGGGAGAAGTTCCTATGGATTTCTTGTTAGTTACTCTGTCTGCCCAAAGAACAAACTTTAGTTTAGAATCCCAACTCTTTTGATTCTCCTCCAACAGCTTTCTGATGATTCTGATTAGACTCTTATTGGACGACTCTGCAAAGCCATTAGCTTGAGGGTAGTAGGGAGTAGAATGTACCAATTGAATGCCCGTTGATTTACACATGTCAACCAATGCATCGGCTTTGAAAGCTGTTGCATTATCTGTTACTAGCCTTTTTGGGCAACCGAATTTGCTCAGGATGTTCTCATAAAGAAATTTCATGACGACCTGTTGAGTGGCATTCCTGGTGGGGATTGCCTCTATCCATTTTGTAAAATAGTCAGTGGCTACGATCCATTTGCGCTGACCACTAGATGAAGGATTAATCTTGCCTATAAAATCTAGACCACACTGCTGAAAAGGACCATTCACTACAATAGGTCTCAGGGGTAGAGATTTTAGTTGTTGTTTTCTTGTGAATCTTTGACATTTATCACAAGATTTCACTAAGGCACAGACATCTGAAAAAATAAAAGGCCAATAGTAGCCAACCCTTAAAATCTTATGAGTTGTGGTCTTCCAGTAATGGTGGCCTCCAAAAATACTTGAGTGAAATTGATGTATGACTTCAACTGACTCTTCTTTGTCTAAACATCTTAGTAGTAAACCAACAAGATATTTCCAATACAAAAGATTATTATGAATGCAAAATTTAATTGCTCTGAGCTTAAGGGCTCAAGCTTGAGTCATGCTAAGTTCAGGAGAAACTTCCAACTTCTGTAAAAAATGAATAATACCTGAATACCACTCACATGAAAACAAATTCTCGGCCACCTGTTGGTTGTTATGTTGTCCTTTCGCTGCTACCTCTGTCTGCAAACTTGTTGAACTTTCCCCAATGAAATTCATGTCCAAAAGATCATAGTTTTCTTCCGTCAAAAGCTTGGCAAGGCCTTGGCCTTTTACTAGCTTAGTGGGTGTCACTTCTATGTCGAACTCGATTAGCTTTGCGATCCATTTAGCTCTCTTTCCATCAATATCAGGCTGAGTGAAAACATCCTTCACAGAGGATGAAGGAACATAGGCGATAACCTTTGCATGGAGGATATAAATTTTGAAAGCTTTTAATGACTTAATGAGAGCATAAGCTTGTTTTTTCTATAGGATCATACCTTAATTCAACGTCTCTTAGTGTTTTGTTGAAAAAGGCCACTGGGTGATCAAGACTTTCATCATCGTTTTGTAACAAGACTGTTGCCACCGTGTCATAGGAAGCAAAGGAAAAAATATAGAAGTTTTTTGTGTAATCCGGATTGATTAGAGTGGGGGATTCCATGATAGCCTATTTGATATCTTGAAATGAACTTCTTGCATTGTCTTTCCACTTTATCTCAGATCCCTTTTTTAGCATAGAAGTTGTGTTTCACTAACTCAGCGAAATTTGGAATAAATCTTCTGACAAAATTTATCTTACCGAGTAGAGATTGGATATCCTTCTTTGACCTTGGTATGGACAACCTCTGAATTGCTTCCACCCGAGCTGGATCAATTTTCACACCTTCTACTGAAACGATGTGGCCTAGGAGCTTGCCCTTCTTGAGAGAAAAATGGGACTTTTTGGGGTTCAATGAAATCTCGAACTGTCTGCACTTTAGAAATACTCTTTTTAGATGCTTCAGGTGCTCTTCATAACTGCTGGAATAAACTATGATGTTATCAAGATAGATGAGGACAAACTTGTTCTTTTCTCCCACGAAATTTGTGTCCATGGCCCTCTGAAAAGTGGCCCCGACATTCATTAATACGAATGGCATCTTGGCATACATGAAGGTACCCCAAGGAGTAGTAAAGGCAGTTTTTTCTTGGTCATCAGGATGTACAAAAATCTGGTTATAGCCCAAGAAACCATCTAGGAAAGACATGATAGTGGCCCCTGAAATTCTTTGCAGCAAATGTTCCATCTTGGGTATGGGATAGTTGTCTTTCTTTGAGCATTTGTTTAGATTTCTAAAGTCAACGCATAACCTGATCTCACCATTTTTCTTTCTCACTATCACTAGATTTGCAATCCATTTAGAGTATCTCAAAGGGATTATAATTTTGGCATCAAGAAGCTTTTTTATTTCTCTTTCAATTATAGGCAATAGAAGAGGACTGATAGGTCTCAGTTTCTGTTTGAAAGGGATGGTGTCTTTCTCGAGGGGAATCTTATGTTGAATGACCTCAAGGTCATAGGTTTTTAGATCACCGTATTTCCAAGCAAAAACATCAGCGAATTCCTTCATAATGCTGCAATATTCATACTTTTGATCAGCGGTTAATTCGGCGGAAATATTTATGAACTTAGGATGATTTTGGCTTCCTATATTGTGCTCATGGACAACATGATCTTTCTCCTTCTTAGCAGGTTTGTAAGGGACATCGTTATGATCGAAAAGCTTCTCAAGAGGCACCAAACCTTGAGGTATATAATTGTTGGGCAGCTGAATGATATCATGCTGACCCATTTTTCTTTTTAGCTTAGGCTTCTTGGATTCCTCTACATTTTGATTTTTCTGGTCAATATGCATATCAGAAAATTCATCTACTACCTGAAGAAATCTACTAAGCTCATCGTCATCTTCAAAAACTTTCCAATATTTAATATTGTCGGGCAGAGATGGTCTATATTTGACTTGGATTTCATAATTGAGTCTGGGAGGCATGGGAGGAATAAACATGCTGGCTGAAACAACAAGGGAATCAACAAGATGATTCATAGCTTTGGGTACATAAGAAATGTCAAAAATGGAAAAAGAGTCCCTGATTTTCCATACCTCATCCTTGTAGGCTTTCAATCTGACATGTTTAGCTTGAAAAGTACTGTTTACCTACTGTATGATGAGATCCGCGTCTCCAAACACTTTTAGTCCTTTGATTCCCATCTCCTTGGCAGAATTTAATCCCAATAGCAAAGCCTCATACTCTGTTATATTGTTAGTAGTTTTGAAATCAAGCTTAAAAGACAAATGCTTAGACTCCTTCGAAGGAGAAATCAAAACTACACCTACACCTGCTGAGTCCTTGGTACTGGCACCATCAAAGAACATGGTCCACATGGGAATACTCTCTTCATCAGTTTGTTGATAAGAAGTCTTTGTGAGCTGCAAAGGAGCTGGCTGAGAATCATCTATTTGAAGAATGCACAAGCCAAAGTTCGTGTCTAAAGCATAAATGGGATGATTTACAGAATTTTTCCCATTACTAATGATGTAGGCAAGTTGATTCTCTCTGTAAAGTCTCTTTAGCTCTCCTCCAAACACCGGGACTGTGGCATATGAAAGATCCATCTGCAAGGTGTTAATATTATGGTAGCTTCGGGAGGTATGAACCTCCATTGTGACCTATGACGAGATTAGAATACTCTAGAAGGAAGCAAAGAAGTGAAGGAAACCCTAGACAAGTTGTCGGCTGCAGAAATATATTTAATATGAATTTATTAATACCCAGAAGGAGAAGTTGGCCCCAGTTAAACTTCCCAGACTACTATAAATACAGGGCACCAGTTCTCATTATTCTCATCTCAGCAGTTGCAGAGAGAATTGGATCTGCGCAGGTGCAATTGCAGCTTGTGTGCAAGTGTCTGGGAAGGTGTGCGCTAGCCTCTGGGTGGGATTATCTTATCATCTTGGGTTTTATTCTTGCTTGGTGCATTAGCCTCTTTTGGCTATTGGATTGCTACCAGGATTCTCTTCTCTGTCAAGGTCAAGGTGCTTAGAGGGTGGCTTCGGCCTATGGTTGGGTGACGAGGGTATCGTCAATGGTAAAACGAGCACAATCTTTTATATTCTAACAGGTTATGGGCCCACACCCCCTTGAGTAATCTTAAAACGCTGGAAGGAAGCATAGTCGCTATATATTGAGCTCATTGAGGAACTGTCGCTAGATTTACTAGCAGAAGTAGCTTCCAAAAACACTACAGCTAGGGTTACTAGCAGAAGCAGTTACAGAAACCCTAAATCTCCGATCCGACACCTTGTGATGGAGCATCTCGCCCAAGAAGTAGATATTCATATGCACCCTAACTCAGTGCTCCTCTTGGCTCTCTCAGAAGACAGAAATGATGAAGTTGAAGTTTTGGATCAAGGCGTGACTAGTTACCAGTCAACTGAAGACATGTGTGAAATAATCAGTCTTCTACACTACTCAACACTCACCGGGACGATTGAAGATGACATGTGGATAATCGATAGTGGAGCTTCCAGGCACATGACGGGAGATCAAGCCAGACTCTCAAATCTAAATGAGAGAAAGACATCATACAAAGTGGAGCTTGGAGACAAAAGCACTTACCCCGTCGAAGGATT
>ML804543.1:146117-158826 GCA_009831015.1 Picea engelmannii | reverse complement strand
GTCGGGAACATATCGTGACCGTCGGATTTCCTAACTACAAATGCATACTAATGCATACTAAAGAAACACACTTTTACCTAACGACATATTAGACCAAGTAGATCTTAACTAACTCCTAAGTGTCTAAATATCCTAACACATTAAATATGAGCCCTCATATTAGACTTATGATAGCCATTAGATTGAGTTGGTTATGTAAGTTAGGGTTTCTTGGGAAAAGAGAAAAGTACATATACATGCTTAGGGATGTGAGAAGAACACACCGAAGAAGACGAGAGGAGTGAGTTGAGAGATTGCTTGAGAGAGGAAAGTGAACATCAAGAAGGGAACGATTCCCAAAAGAGCTAGGGTACAAATCCCAAGGAGGCATTTTTTATTTTATTTGCAGCAGTGTTATTTGCTGGGACAGACTGTACTGTACGGATCCGTACAGGCCGTACAACAACATTCTTGAGGCACGAAAACTAAGGCAAGCTTGGGCACAGTTTTCGAGGCAATCCTTGAAGAATTTTCTGAAGGAGGACGACCGTACAGAAGAGAAGGTACAGATGTCTGTTATGGAACAATTTCAAGGTCCCAACTTTTAGCAAATCCGTACAGCCGTACAGATTGTGGCACGGTTTTCAAGATAGATTTGTGGGGGACAGTTTTGTGTTGTAAGAGGTATTTCTCTTGGCTGAAAAGTGCTATTAATGTTGTTCTGAACTTTCCTGAAGAAAAATAATAATATCTCTCTCTCTCGTTGGGTTTCCCCACAATGGGGTTTTCCCTGGCATTTGCCTAAATTTCTGTGAGTTATGGGTTGTTGTCCATTGTGTATTTCCGCTGCATATTTTGCTTAACAATGTGTATTTCTGCTTATAGAAATTTCTGAATGTGGGTATGCATTTCTGAAATTTAAGAAGACAATTATCTCTAGGTTGCTAAGTGTTTGACGAAATGTGTGAATGAAATATTTCTGATTTTGTCATTAAAAATCAACATGGTATCAGAGCTTTGTCTCTAGCAGTGGGCAGTGTGATATTTGGGCAAAAGGGTGTGATTGTTTTCCTTGAGTTGTGACAAGGAATATGGCTGCAAGCATTAGATATGAGGATCGGTTGGATGGCATTTCCAACTACTTGCAGTGGAAGGTTCGTTTGTCAATCTTTCTCAAGGAGAATAAGATCTATAGGTATGTCAGCTCTGTTGTAGCAGCTCCCGCAGCAGATCTTGTTGCTTTGGACTTGCATGAGGTCAAGGAAGCCAAAGCTAAGAGGATTATTCTGGATGGGGTGAAGGATCACCTTATACCACACTTGGCTGAGAAAAAGACTGCCAAGGAAATGTGGGATGCACTTAAGAACTTGTTCGAGGCAAAGAACGAGAACTAGAAGATGGCCTTGAAGGCTAATTTGCATGATACCATTATGGGTAAGGAGGAGAGTGTCTTTTCTTATCTTACCCGGGTGGCTCAAGTTAAAGATGAGCTGGCAGCTGTTGGAGAGGTCACTTCAGATTCTGAGTTGGTGAGGATAGCCTTAAATGGCTTCACCAAAGATTGGGAAGTCTTTGTGAAGTGCGTGGTGGGTTGTGAGCATCTACTAGATTGGAGCAGACTATGGGATGATTTCACTCAGGAGGAGATTCGGGAAAGATCTCAGAGCAGTGATCAGAAGACAGACAAAGTTGATGAGAATGTTGCTCTTGTGTTAAAGAGCAAGAAGAAAGGAAGTTCCGCAAGGGACTTGAGTAAAGTCAGATGCTTTTGTTGTAACAAGTTGGGGCACCTTGCCTCTCAATGTCTTGAGAGGAAGAAGAAGAAGAAGGAGTCAGAGGAGCCTGAGACAACTGCTATAACAACCATAGAGGACTTTGCTTCAAAGTTCGATAGGGAATTTTCTTTGGTTACCCTAGTTTCCAGTGTCGACAACGGAGGATTCGGAGGTGATGTTAGATGGGTTGCGGATAACGGAGCCTCTAACCACATGATGGGAATCTGGCAAGTATTCCTAGACTTCACAGAGATTGGTCCTGGCCGACAGGTGGTAAATGGAGGTGGTATGGCGAGAGCTATACATGGAGTTGGGAATGTTAGATTCCAACTCAAGTTTGGGGGACTCTTGGAGATTGATGGAGTTCTCTTTGTTCCAGGGTTGAGTGTTAACTTACTCTCAGTCTCAGCCTTGCAGGATGTAGGATATTGCAAATTGTTCAAGAGGAATAATGTCTTTATCTACAGAGAGGGAGTGGATCTAGTAGAGTTGCAGTTGATCGGTAACCGGGTGGATAGGTTGTATATGTTGAGAGGATAGCCTATGATGTGTGATTCAACATCGAATGAGGAGTGTGAGGAGGCTTCTGAGACTGCGGTGGCACCAAGGTATCAGTCTTTCATTCCGAGAAAAGAGAGCGAGTCTCTTTTGAGCATTGGCAGAAGGCTCAGCTAGGTTGATCGAACCGATGCTCAAGATGAAGTGAGCTCAGGGTTTCGGGAGGTTGCCAGGAGAAGATCTTCTAGTTCGAGTTCTGTGCAGGTGTTGTGGATGACTCCAGGTTCAGAGGGAGCTCCTACAGAGCACAGCGTGATGGGACCAGATGATGGAAATGGCAACGAGTACATTCATTGTTAAGAGGGAGTGTTGAAATATAACAAGGGATGTCCTCATTCATGTTTTTGTGTTTTGTCATGGGGAGGACATAAAGTCATAATTCCTAGACATGTTTTATTTGTAAAGTGACTTTTTAAATAAAGGGCTTTTATAAAGTGAATGTACTTTATAACTTAAAGTGATTTTAAGTTGTGGGACCCAAAAAGTATTTAATGAGCATTTATTACTTATTTTGTAATTAATGAGGAGCATTAAATATGAGCCCTCAGATTAGACTTATGATAGCCATTAGATTGAGTTGGTTATGTAAGTTAGGGTTTCTTGGGAAAAGAGAAAAGTACATATACATGCTTAGGGATGTGAGAAGAACACACCAGAGAAGACGAGAGGAGTGAGTTGAGAGATTGCTTGAGAGAGGAAAGTGAACATCAAGAAGGACACGATTCCCAAGAGAGCTAGGGTGCAAATCCCAAGGAGGCTTTTTCTGTTTTGATTTGCAGCAGTGTTATTTGCTGGGACAGGCCGTATCGTATGGATCCGTACAAGTCATACAACAACATTCTTGAGGCACGAAAATCGAGGCAAGCTTGGGCACAATTTTCGAGGCAATCCTTGAAGAATTTTTTGAAGGAGGACGACCGTACATAAGAGAAGATATAGCTTCCTGTTGTGGCATGAATTTCAAGGTGCCAACTTTCAGCAAATCCGTACAATTGTACGAACTATGGCACGATTTTCAAGACAGATTTGTGGGGGACAATTTTGTGTTGTAAGAGGTATTTCTCTTGGCTGAAAAGTGTTATTGATGTTGTTATGAACTTTCCTGAAGCAAAATAATAATATCACTCTCTCGTTGGGTTTCCCTGGCATTTGCCTAAATTTCTGTGGGTTATGGGTTGTTGTCCATTATGTATTTCCGCTGCATATTTTGCTCAACAATGTGTATTTTTGCTTATAGAAATTTCTGAATGTGGGTATGCATTTCTAAAATTTAAGAAGACAATTATCTCTAGGTTGCTAAGTGTTTGAAGAATTGTGTGAATGAAATATTTCTAATTTTGTCATTAAAAATCAACAAACCTAAAGAAAAATCAGTGGTAACCTCAAAATGGGTATACAAGATCAAACATGCAGCAAATGGAAGCGTGGATAAATACAAGGCAAGATTCGTGGCTAGAGGGTTCTCCCAGAAGGAGGGAGAATATTATGATGAAACCTTTGCTCCAGTGGCAAGGTATACCTCCATCAGAGCTATCATATGCCTTGTTGCTTCCATGGGATGGAATCTACACCATATGGATGTTAAAACAACTTTCCTCAATGGAGCTATTGAAGAATAAGTGTATATCGAACAACCTCAAGGATTTGAGGTACATTCCAGAGACACTCACGTTTGCAGATTGAAGAAAGCTCTATATGGACTCAAGCAAGCTCCAAGGGCTTGGTACGCCAGAATGGATAGCTATCTAACAAGACTTGGTTTCTCCAAGAGTCATGCAGATCCAAACCTTTATTACAAAGTCGTGGATAACGCACCTATGATTCTACTATTATATGTCGATGATCTATTCATAACAGGTGAAGAATCTCTAATTATTTAGTGCAAGAAGGAATTAGCCTTTGAATTTGATATGAAAGATCTAGGTCTCATGCATTACTACTTGGGCCTAGAAGTTTGGCAGAAGTGTGGTGAAGTATTCCTTGGACAAGGAAAGTACGTAATAAAGATCCTTCAGAAATTTGGAATGATGGACTGTAAGTCCATGGACACTCCTATGAATGCAGATATAAGAAAAAGTGAATGTCCCAGACTCCGATACAGTTGATCCATCTCTATATCGACAACTAATTGGATCATTGATTTATTTAGTAAATACTCGACCAGATATTTTCTTTGCTGTAAACACATTAAGTCAGTTTCAGGTGGAACCTAGACAAGAGCACTGGATAGATGCAAAGCATGTCCTAAGATATATTCGTGGGACAATAAACTATGGCTTGAGATATACCGCATCCAGTGATATCCAACTTCATGGATTCACAGACTCTGATTGGGCGGGAAGTGCAGAAGACAGAAAGAGTACTTCAGGTATGTGTTTCATCTTGGGCTTGCTATGATATCTTGGGGCAGCAGGAAACAAAATTCTGTCACACTCAATATAGCAGAAGCAGAGTATATGGTAGCTTGTGAAGCATGCACAGAAGCAATATGGCTAAGGAAGTTAATCTTCGATTTATTTGATCAGATTCCATAATCAACCATAATATATTGTGATAATCAGAGTTCTATAAGATTATCAGAACATCCAGTGTTTCATGAAAGGTTGAAGTACATTGAGATCAAATACTACTTTATTCGAGAGAAAGTCCAGGAAGGAGAGGTAAAGCTCGAGTATATCCCCACTGATGAGAAGACAACATACATCCTGACAAAACCTCTATCCAGAATCAAGTTTGCATATTTCCGAGAGAAGATGGGGATCGTGGAAATAACTCCCTTAACTGAAAGGGAAGATTCTCCAAGCTAGGAGAAGGTACGGAAAAATATTCTTGAAAACATTTATTTTTGTGACTTAAATGACTCTCCAAGATTAGGAGGGAGCACTGGAAATATTATTTATTTTTGTAATTGAAAAATAGCCCAAATTGGACAGATTCTTTCCTATTCGGAAAGTGGATTGAGATTTCTGACCATACCTCCCTAGCTAGGAGGGAGTGTTAATATTATGTTAGCTTCGGGAGGTATGAACCTCCATTGTGACCTATGATGAGATTAGAATACTCTGGAAGGAAGCAAAGAAGTGAAGGAAACCCTAGACAAGTTGTCGGCTGCATAAATATATTTAATATGAATTTATTAATACCCAGAAGGAGAAGTCGGCCCCAGTTAAACTACCCAGACTACTATAAACACAGGGCACCCGTTTTCATTATTCTCATCTCAACAGTTGCAGAGAGAACTAGATCTGCGCAGGTGCAATTGCAGCTTGTGCGCAAGTTTCTGGGAAGGTGTGCGCTAGCCTCTGGGTGGGATTATTTGATCAGCTTGGGTTCTATTCTTGCTTGGTGCATTATCCTCTCTTGTCTATTGGATTGCTACCAGGATTCTCTTCTTTGTCAAGGTCAAGGTGCTCGGAGGGTGGCTTCGGCCTGTGGTTGGGTGACAAGGGTATCATCAATGGTAAAACGAGCACAATCTTCTATATTCTAACACAAGGTACCCCCCAAAATTTTGTTCCATGAACGTGACAAGAGGAGGCCGAACTTGGCTGGGATATCAGCCACTACAACATCCATTACCATGTTTCTCATTGGCAACTTGGCAAGGTTTATAACAAGGTCTTTTATGAGGCCGAAGCATTTAACTTTCCTAGAGTCAAAAGAGAAGAGGTCATGATAAGGTTTTGTGATGTCAAGCCCAAGTTCATCCATCATTGCTTTAGTCATAAGATTGTGTGACGCTCCCGAATCAAGCAAGCAGTTGTGAAGGATCTTGTCATGGATATTTAGGGATATGTAGAAGGGTGGACAAGAGTCATCTCGGTCTTCTATCATAGGTCCTATAGTCATTGTTGGCTTGTCATCTTGTAGGTTTACGTAATCAACAGCTGGAAGAGTCTTTGGTTCAAGGGACTTTAGGATAGCAGACTTGAAAATGTCATTCTTCATAAGTTTAGTTAATGGCATAGGTATTTTTACTTTCTGAATTTCTGATTCGAAATTGAAAGAGTATGATAATCTATCGGAAGTTTTTACCTCGTTAGGAGGAGCTTTGAGGATGACTTGCTCTTTGGCTTGGGGCTGCAATTGCTTCTGCTGTTATTTTGCAGTAGTGGAGGTCTGCTTTATAGGAGCAGTAGGCTGCTTGACAACAACTTCTTTCTTCTTCCCGGGAGCAGCAAGCAGTGGCTTTGGAACAACAGTCTTAGATCTTAAATTGTAACTTGGTTGATCATCTGTTTGATAAAAAGATTCTTCAATACTTGCCTCATGAATCTCTTCATCCATCTGGGCTTCCTCATAATCCACTTGTGTCAAAAAGGAGGAATCATTTTCATCCCCATAGCAATTGATGTCATCTTCTTCTTCAACTTCGTCATGAAGTAGCTCCTGTTCTTCTTCTAGCATTGCATTTTGGAAGGGGGCTCTGATTCTTTGATCATCAACTACATTCTTATCTCTCTGAAGGATCTGGACCTGTTGGTTGTTCCTTCTGTAAGGGAATGCATTTGGATTCCTGGGAGCACAAGCATTGGAATCTTTAATTCTTGCTGGTTGTTGACTCTGAATTTTCAATTTTGACATTTTCGAGGTCAAGTTATCCAACATCTTGGCCATCTTTTCCATTTTGGTATTTGAAGAAGAAGGAGGGTCAGCAGAAGACTTCTTTCTCTCAAATTTTTCTTTAAGTTTCTGAGATGCCATAATATTAGATTCAACCTCAAGAGCAACATCTTGCATTAAAGCGAGTGTGGCTGATCTTTTTTCTCTAAGGATTGAGCAAAATTCTGGATCAAAGGCAGAAGAGTAAGTGATCTTTGTTGATGCATTAGTTGGCTTGATCTCTGCAGGAATCTTGCCGAACATCTTATTGAATATTTTGGTGAAGTCTGAGACCGACTCCCCATTTTCTCTTCTTAGATTTCCGAATTCAGAGATGTAATACAAGAGATCTCTTCTTTATCCCTAGTGTTTCAAAAACACCTCATCTAACTGCTCAATACCTGCCACTGAATTCCCTGGTAGTTCCTTGAACCACTTCCTGGCTTGGCCATCCAAGCTATGCACAAAAATTATGGTCCAAACATCTTCTTCTGAAATGTTAATGTTCTCAGCATAAGCATAGAAAGCTTCTATATGTTCTTCAACAGTATAATCCCCGGATCCGGTAAACTTCAACATATATTTCTGATAATCTCCTGTTGGCATGGCTGATAAGGGATTGGGAAACACAAGAGGGGCATACCTATTTGCTAAGATTTGTTCCATCTTGGTCAAAGGGACAGCCATGGAAATCTTGGGGGTTGATGTAGAGGAAGAAACTTCAGAAGATGAAGGCTGAGATGGGATAGGTGAGCCTATAAACAATGGTTGTCTTATTTCACTGAGGAAAGAAAAAGAAACACTGGTAGATTGACTACCCTAGGCAAAATTTCCTGAATAAGGTGGAAAATAAGAGGCTCTGTAAAACTGACCGATCAGTAAGGCTAAGTTTTCTTCACCCTTAGAGGAAATATCTTGTAAAATATCTTCAAGAACGGGCAGACTGGTATGAGTATGGAATACACCCTCTATAGGCTTAGTTGGTGAAGAATTCAAAGAAGAGGAAGAGTCCTTTTGCTGAGGGGATCCTACAACTTCTTCTCTCAAATTGTATGTAATAACATGCTCAGAAATAGAATCTATAACATCAGAGGAAATTGAAGGCTCCTCACCCTTCAAGCTTTCTGACACAATTTCAATTTTTTGAGAACTAGAAGTTTCAGCAGAAGGGGATTCGACAAGAGGTTCTTTAGATATAAAAGAAGACGTGTTTTTTGAAATACCTGGATTAGATGCTCTTGCAGATTTGGAAGTTTGTCTTTGCAAAGCTTTTCCCATTCTCATGATCTTCTCAGGCTCTGGAACTGGTGTTGTCAGTGGTCTTTCTTGGTTTTCCCTGATGTGAGCTCTTCTTGGAGCCACTTCGTTCCAATGGAGTCGCCAGATAGATGATTACAACCAAATGATGTCCAGACTTTTTCTATCATCAAAGCTGGATCTTGTTGTCTCCCAAGGAAGTTGAGCTTCAATCTCCTCTCCCTGGCAATAGCGCCAATTTGTTAGCACTCCAGGAAATTCTCCTAGGCTATATATCAGAGATGCCTAGTAACTTAATCTTTTTGGTAACTATTTTCTCAATAATAGGTGTGGGTTTGGATCAAGATGAATATCTTAATCACTGGATTGTATCTTCAAGACAGTCTAGCTATATTCATGCAATACAAGGCCTTCAGGAGCTATTATCAGATAGGTTTGTAAAACAAATGGATAAGAAAACCAATCAGTTAACCAGAACATACATAGGCAATATATATGATGGGTCAACAAACTAGCCAAAAATGCTTATGATTCTTGCTTGACAGTCAAAAGTAAGATGACAGTTACCATGGGACCATTAAACATAGACAAAAGAACAATTTCAACTCATATGCATAGACAAAGATGAAGGAGAGTTTGACAATAACAAATAAAAGATGTTAATGTTTATGCCATTATTATAGTTCTTTGCATTTCAATAGATAAGAGCATAGTAAGAACAAGATCACTGAGAAATACACATTCATAAGAGACACAACATTTATCCTAGGAAACCCTCTAGGGGAAGAAAACCCAGGAAAAACTTCCTTATCATAAATAGCTTATACAATGTTCAAGAGATAACTCAAACCAATAGAGATAGTCCTCTCCAAAAGATGTGCCACTCTTCTCCCTCTCTCCAACTGGTAAGTTGCAGCTTGCCTCTTAAGAATGAGCAAGTGAGTTGTGTGTTTGAAGTGAGGCGCTAGCCTCTTATTTATATAAGACTGGCACGTGTGAAAGGTCACAACTGTCAGGGTCGACCTCTCACTCTGGGTGGGTAAACCCACCTTTAATTAATTCTGGGTCTTCCATAATAATTGTTGGGGGCGACTTCTTATTCTGCCCTTTATAATTGTCCGATGACCAATCCACAAAAGGGGATTTGGTCCTTATACAATTACCAACATGATTAATCCACAATGGGGATTAATCCAATAACAATAATAATAATAATGACCTGATTAATCCGCAATGGGGATTTAATCCAATAATAATAAGAATGCTCTTCCCAGTTACATTATTTCAACAAAAGAAGCTTGCAGGCTTAATATATTAAAGAAAGTGTCTTTTATACAACAACAGTAGATTATAGAACTCAAAATCGAACCTTTTGTTCATCAAATGTTCTTGGCTTTATAGCCTGCTATCTCCTAAAATAACACAGTCAGTTTTGTCAATTTTAGGTGATAGAGAGTACTTCAAAAATTTATTTCTAAAATTTTTAGGGCTTGTTAGAGAGTCTATTTTTTGTAAATAAACTTGGAACAAACATCAGATTTGATTTTGTTAAGCAAAAGAGAGAGTTTCAGGTTTTGGTGGTTTAGGCGAACCTGTGAAGTGTTCATTAACCACCGAAAGCCTTGGCTTTCAGTGGTTAAAAGGGAAAAATAAAGCCTAGTTAACCACCAAAAATGTATCAACATGGAAAAAAGAAGGCCCGTGCTTTCGCACGATCTAGCTGTCAGCTGGCACAATCATGAAGTGATAACCGTCGAAAATTGAAAGAATCGGTGAGGTAATATGGTATCATTACATCTGATGAGGGTTGATGCTCTGTAGCACCTTTCAAACTACCACTTGTCATTTCGAAGTAAAGCTCGACATAACATAGAAATTTATGAGTTGATTTTTTGGCTAACTGTCTTGATGATTCACATGGCCTATCATAACTTCAAGTCTCGAGAAGATATGCTCATAATGACTCCAAATTTAATTATGATTTCAAATCCATTGATTTAGCAATCAAGTCCGAAGTTTTTGTTTATTATATGGAATCCCGTGATTTCAGTAACAAACCCAAGTCTGCAGTCAATTGCCATTTTGTCATATGAAGGTCGAGTTCTTTATCGTTGGTCACTATTCCATCTGTCATTCAAATTCAAAACAGCCCGAGTCATCAAGAACAGGTCAACTAATTCAATCAAATGTTGAAAGCAGGACCAACTCTTAGGTCCGAACTAGATGGAACTTGGTATTTGGAGGCACACCCTGAAGTGGTCGAATTCTTCAAGTTGGTCAGTGTTTTCTCATATTGTGAAAAGCTGGAAGACTTCCATCAACAGCTCTCAGAAGCTTTTTCCCTGTCATATGATGGAAGGAGGGTTGTTATAGGCAAAGCGGAATTTGTAGTAGATGAGGCAACCATCACAGAGATCATTGGTCTCCCTAGAACAGGTGAGTGCTGGTTTAAGGCAATTGTACTAGCAAACATTGACTTCAGATATTATTTGCAACCTCAACATAAGACCCTCATCTGGAAGAAGGACATACCAATGTCATTTCTTGAGCCAAAATGGCAGGCTTTGTTGAAGGCCATTTTTGCATACATTACCTGTGAAGGCAGGTACAATAGGGTAATGTTCTATCACTTCAAACTGTTGAACCACTTCACTGGCAAGTCACCCATTAACCTACCTTTCTACCTTCACAAATCACTCACTAAGATGGCCCGACAGGTTAAATTAAAGCCTACCAAGGTGGCTAGCAGGCTATCACACTAGGGGTTAATCACACTCATAGTTAAGGAATCCTTGAGAAAGAAAGAGGTTGACTAGAATCATTTCCTATTCTGGAATGAGTTCCCAACTGATCTTCAACATGATAACAAGGGAAAGAAGTCTTCTACAAATAAGTCCCTTACTCTTAAAAGCAGTCGAAGAAAGAGAAGGGCTATCTCACCTCCGAAGGAGCCAGCAAAGTCATCCTCTGCCAAACGAAAGAGAGCCAAAAGGAAATTAAATTTTGGCAAAGAAGGTGAGAAAATTGAGGGGTTTGTTGAGGGAGATAACCCTCTCAATCTACCATACAGTGATTTATAACCTAAACAACAACAGATAGGGACACAAGGTGAGGAGCCAGTTGATCAAGTTATTGATGATTATTCTAATCTGCCAACTCCTACTCCTCCAGAGGAACAAGGTACACCTTTGGCTGAGGCATCTGCTAGTAAGCAAGTACCAACCAGATCACAAAAGATAAATAAATTACTGAAGAACGTTTATGATTTGGAGTATTCAAAGAAGCAGGTTAAGAAGAAGAATGCACAGTTGATCGATGGAAATGTAAAATTATATGATATGAGCTAGGAGGTCAGAGAAAAACATGATAAGACTCTAGAGAGGAATAAACTATTGATGAAGGAGAACACTAGATTGTATAGAAGGCTTAGACTCCTAAGGTTGCAAATGAAAGAGACTCGGACTCCAGCTCCTAAGCACTCAGGGTTAGAAACCCTAGCTGAATTGGCTACCTCCTTGGAGAAAGAAATAGAGCTTACTACACAACAATTGGAGGTTTCCAGTCCTGTACAAGGAGGAGGAGCATCACCAAAAGGACCTTGAACATTTAGCAAAGCAATGAGGTACTCATTTTTTGAAATTTTGAAGTTTTGGACCAAGCTAAGATTTCGGTGGTTTAGGCGAACATGATGATTGTTCATTAACCACCGAAAGTAGAGCTTTCGGTGGTTAAGACACCAAGTTTTTCTTGGAGTTAACCACCAAAACCTGTCATTGGACAGAAAAGGTGAATTTTTTCCCAGATCGAAGTTTTATTAATCCAAATCACTTGACAAATCTTTTAAAGGATAGATATTGAATTATAAAGTTAGATCTAAGATCCACTTTTGGTGTAAAAGAGTTATAAGAAGTATTCAAGTTGGTTTTGGTACCTATTTTGGTGGCAACGAATTAGGGTTTTTTCCAAACTCAGCAAATTCGAATCTTATCTCCTTCAAGAGTCATCAAACAGCCTTGGAAGGCTTTTCTGCACAGCACAAAGTTTCTAGATGATATGAAGACCATGAAATAAGGAATTGACCTATTTTCTAGGTTCATCTCATTATTTTTTGTAAAAATTGTTTTTGTTATCCCCGATATCTAGGGATAACTAGGAGATCATGTCTCGAGGCCCACATGGTCCTAGACACGGAGTACCGAGAGCAGGAGATACTTGAGCATGGCCCTGGAGGGCCCATCTTTCTTCTTCTCAGCCAGCTTTGTCCTGTCAGCAGTACCAGCTTCCATCACTATCGGCCTGGATTTGCATCAGAGAGGGCTCTTGCTCCATGAGGTAATTGGTCTGAGGTATCATGGTATGTGTCATATTTGATCATTATAACCTTCTTATGTATGGATTAGGTTCCTCTCATTTCGGATGACTGCTTGGATCTTACACTAATCCTCTTGACCATTGTTGGGGTGATTGATGGGGCAACTTAGTAAGCCGGTATTCATGGGTTTTGGTTAGCCACCAAAGGGGGTTTGCAGAGCCATCGT
>ML804543.1:110570-128404 GCA_009831015.1 Picea engelmannii | reverse complement strand
AAATATTTATGACTGTCAAGCCTCTTTTAACCATTATTTAGGTGTAAAACTTTGTGGTTTGGTTGGTATTAAAGTGTAGTCTTGCTTTCCTTTGCTCATTGTACAAAACATTCACTTTTTTCCCTCCAAAATTGACATAAACTAGGGCCGACGTCACCTAATTCTGCATTGTGACTCAGCAGCAATATTTAATGTATGAGCAGATTTATAACAGTCATTGCATTGTGATATAGTAAGGTTGAATTTAACATATTGAATGCAAGTACCTTTTGTATTTATTGAAGAAGTGTTATAACCCTTTGTCTTTGTTGGTAATCATTGACTTCATCAATAATTACATTTAATTAATGCTCATGTATATATATATTCAAAGATAGTCATTAATGCTTTGAAGTACTAACCACTGCAGCACATTCTATAGTTATTTGTCTTGTCTCGCAAACAGGTGCCATCCAGTGGAAGATCTCTTTGACTATCTCATCATTGGCAGTAATCTGTGAAAGGACACTCTTATCCTGAGCCATTACCCCTTTAGCCCTTTCATTAATCAGATTACCTAGGGACGTCTCCCTTGGACTAGCCATCCTAAATAGAAAGAGATCCCCATCGAGGTGACAGTGGGTGGGGAAGCTCTTGTTACGCTGGTTTCAAGCCTTGACTCAAGCTACTTAAACCCTTCCTACAAACCGTGCGATAACAGTTTTGACTTTCTATCTTTAGCAAGTTTGATCCATTCTTCTAGGATCTGAATATTTTATTGTAAATCTATAAAGCTAAGGATATGAGATGAACAAGGGGAGGGGTTTAGTCGTAGGACTGAGGTTTTAATTCTGGATACAATATCATGCTGCTTTGTAATAGACGGTCATAGATATGTAATATAGATCACAGTCTTCTTTCTCTATTAATATCATATTGTCATTTCTTACTTCTTCTATGTTTTTATTCAAGTTATCTTAGGTGCAATATGACTGTCATCTCATTAGTCAGTTCATAGCTTGATTTAATAGTAATCTTCACTTTGATTCAAGTTTGTCTTAGTTGCCAATGATTGACATCTCATTGGTCAAATCATAAGCTTGCTTTAATAGTGATACCTGCATTATCTTATCCGACCCATCACATGTGTGATCTAGTTAGTAAGTATAGTATTCTTCATCCACTATTATGCTATTCATCTGATCATTTATTCTTGAAAGCATTGTCTCATCCATTTATATATTCTTTCACTGTCTTGATATGATCTAGTAGGTCAGTTATCCCATTTTATCCCAACATAATCATAAACCTATTCATATTTTAAGTTACTAAGCATCTTTGGCCTACAACCCCAAAGAGTTTCTTGGAGTGATAACATAGCCTTTTACAAACAGTTTCCAGATCTTAGATTACTGGATCAAATTTTTCCAAAAATAGAAACTCAATAATTGGCCTAGGTAGACTAGATCAATCCAACTTCTTGACTTATCTTATATTCTTCAGGTTCTTGGCAGGTGTAGTGAGCCTTCTGAGGTTGTTGGATCTCATGTGATATGGAAGGAGTCGAACTTGACACTTGTTGACAGTCAACAATCTTATCTCCTTGACAATAGCTAACCGTTGTTTACCTTTTCTGTCTTTTAAAGCATCTCAAAAACCAAAACAAACTCATGATTGAGATGTCATTAATTATCTTCCATCGATTGGAACCATTTTTTAGTCTTTTGAACAAGAAAAACTTGGATCTGTGCAAAAACATTTTCTTTCTGCCTTATCAGTGCTTTCAGTAGCTAGAGAAAATAGTATTCGTGTCGATTAGCTACTGAAAGCTTTGTTTTCAGTGGCTAATGAACAATCGATATGTTCTCCTAAGCCACCGAAACCTAAGATTATCAAAATTTCAAAAATACCCTTGTCTCAGCTCAAAAATGCCTCAGGACTAATCTTTTTAGGCCTCATTATCTTGCTCAAAAATTTGTAGGGTTGCTCATTTCTTCTGGTTCATTGCACTAAACTGCCACCTCTACAAGGGTCTCAAGAGAAGCATGAGCTTGGTGTTTTGCAAACATTGTTTTTTTCCTCAAAGCCCTGACCTTTTTCTTCAAACCTTGAGCTACTCTCCATAAGTTGTTGTAGTCCTTTACAATCTTGTTTCTCTTTTTCTTCTCCTTTATGCTTTCATGGGATAGTCTTTCCAAAGCTGAGTTTCTTTCTGCAAAGTTTTTTGATAGGGTTTCATACCTGGTTTTTACTACCCTTTCAAGCACTTCTTGCTCAACCAACTTCTTTTTAAGCTTCTTGATTTCTTTTGATTTATTCGGCTTCACTCGTTTGCTAGATGAGGCCTCTGCAATTTGTGGCTCTTGTTCTTCTCGAGGAGTAGGTGATGGAAGGTTCTCATAACTTGCTGTGTATATATCCACGAAAAAAGAGTTGTCACGCCCTGTGGAAACTGAATCCTCGTGCCCTGTTTCCAACTGCTGCTCTTCATCTTCTGAGTCTGTGTAAGGGAGATTGAGAATGTTTTTTTTCACTGGGAATTCATTTGCCTCTTCTTCCTCACTGTTAAAATTCAATTTCTTTTTTGTTTTTCCTAGCTTAGAGGAAGGAGAGCGTTGATTGACTGGGGTTGGAGAGATAGCTCTTCTCCTCCTCTTTCCACTTCTGGGAGTGGAGGCTTTCTTGGAATGAGGACTCTTTTTGCCCTCTGGTTGAACCTTGATCTAGAAATCATTCCAGAATAAGAAATAATTCCATTCTTTACCCTTTCTTTGCAACAACTCACAAACCAACAGTTTGATTAAACTATGGTGAGATAATCTACCTACAACTTGACTAGGTTTGGCCTTGACTTGATGAGCCATCTTGGATAACCTTCGGTGGAGGAAATAGGGTAGGTTAAGTGGGTTTCTACCTGTCAAATGGTTTATAAGTTTGAAATGATAAATCATCACCCTATTGTATCGCCCTTCACAGGTTATATAAACCATTATAGCTTTCAATAACTGCTGCCATTTCTCTTCAAGGAAAGATACAAGAATATCTTTCTTCCAAACCAAACCCTTGTGTTATGGTTTTAAGTAGGTCATGAATTCAACATTCTTAATCACAGTGGTTTTAAACCATTTCTCTGCAGTCATGGGAAGCTCTGTGACTTCAACTATGAGGGCTTCATCAATTTCAAATTAATCCCGGCCAATGATTGCTTTCTTCCATCGAAATTCAGAGCGAAAGCCTCTGCCACCTGCTGATGAAAACTCTGTAATTTTTTGCAAAAAATGTAGCACCCTGTATCCTTGAACATTTGACATACCTAGGGATGTGATTCTAGGTAATCGATATCGTTAATCTCCTTCCTCAGTGTCGACATTCCTTTCTTCATTTGCCACGACGTTTTCGCACACCTGTGATCGAAGGAGTGGATTTCAGGAAGAGTTACACTGCGTAAACTTAGCGAAAATCGGCTCGGCTGAGATAAGATTGAGATAACCCGGGAGAGATTTTGAACATGGCACTGATTGCAAGGAGTGCGGTGAAACGGTTGATGATGTGCAGCAGTCATGGCGAATAACTGAAATCAATGAGAAGTACATCGGCGTATGACTCAATGATATAGCGATCAGGAAAGATTCGTTCATATCACAATGGGATCAACTTTCCAGTTGTGAACGGTTCTTTCTCTAGTCCTTTTGGCGACTTGTGCAATCATGGAAATGTCGAACCCGTCGTTTGAAACGTGTGATAGGACATGTTTGGTCTTTACCTGCTTCAATTGTTTCGGTGGCTAAAATGACCCTGGATTCCTTTATTTAAGCTTCTGAAAGCTAAGGCTTTCAGTGGCTAATGAAAAATTAATATGTTCGCCTAAGCCACCGAAACCTGAGATTTGAATTAGATCAAACAAAAACTATTAAGGGTTGTATTTTGATAGTTCAATTTTGGCTTTGGGAGGATAAATTATTAAGGGTTGATGTTGTGATATAGGTTGGGAATTTGAATTGTAGGGAGGTGGCGGTGACGGTGGTGGTGGGGGTGATGTGTTAGATGTGATTGAGTCACTTGGTTGTGGTTGGATGGCTTGTTGGTTCCCTTGGTCTTTTATTGCATTTAAAAGCTCATTAAGCTTTTCTTCCTGATGTTGTGTCATCACAACCAGACTTTGTTGCAAATCATCATTTATTTCTCATTTAAAGTTTCCCAAACCTCGTTGTAGGTTAACCCCGAGTTCTTGAAAAATATCGTCTTTAAGATCTTGTTTTAGATTGTCCAAGACTTTTTGTTATTCGATTTCGAATTCCATTGAAATTTTTTCTTTAAGATTATGGGTCAACTCTTGTTTGAGTGCTTCATTGTTGAGCCTCATTTCTTCTAGTAACTCATCGTGAGTTTTTTGTATTGACTTTTTGAATGATTTTCTAATGCTTTTACACTCATGGTCTATTTTTTCCACTTGAGTTTTTAATTCAGACATCCTTCTGGTGTTTGGGGGTGAGTATTTTTCTATAAGTTTGATCTTGCTTGGGATATCCCCTTTTTAATTATTTGAAAATAATTACATGTAATTTACGGTGGAGGGATGTGAGTTGAGATGTGGAGAGTGGAGGTGTATGGTGGGTGGATAATGAAAGGAATGACGAATGGGAGGGGGACACAGACTGTGGAAGAGTGGGGGGGACGTGTGTTGTGGGAGATGTGGCTGTGGAATGGTGTGCAGGTTGTGGGATGGTGCATGAGAGTGGGATGGAGAGTGGGAAGGAGTGGGAAGGGGTGTGACTGTGATACAATGGGGAGGGTTATAGGAGGGTTTGGAGAGAGGGGGGTGTGTGGGAAGGGGAGAAACTATGATACGGTGGGGAGGGTTACAGGAGGGTTTGGAGAGAGGGGGGTGTGTGGGAAGGAGTGTGTGGGAAGGGGAAGGGCTACGGGAGGGTTTGGAGAGAGTGGGGTGCATGGGAAGGGGAGTGGAGAGAGGTCGGTGCGTGGGAGTGGAGAGACTACGATTTTAGACTGCGGGTGAGGGGGAAAACATGGGGATGTGGGGAATGATTGTAATACGGGGGAGCGACCAACTTAGATACCAATGTAAAAGACACAAGGGTTTCATAATGAACAACTCACTCTGAATTCATAATAAGATATATATAATAATAATAATTGATTGTAAAAATGATGATGAAATTACAAGGATAGGGCCTGCCTATATATATATATGCCCTTTATGGTTTAATGAAGAGTCATGACTTTTAGTCATGACATTTTATTACATTAATGTTTAATTTTACTTTTATTTATTATTTTAATGTCTATATATTATATTATTTATTTATTGTGACAATATATGTTGACAGTCTATGTATGCAGTGAATGACAAGTAAATGATTGCAATGAGTAAATGATAACAACTGCAATTTATATCAACAAGAACGCACTTATGTAGACAATATGGATACGTATTAAAAGCATCAATGATAATACTTTGTCTTATGTAAGTTCTCTAAATGTATCAACCAACAATTGGATTTAAACAGACTGTCAATGATAGTTGTAACAACAATGAAGAATAAGTTATGGCAATGGTAATTAAGCTTCAAAAATGTACTTTATGAAGGCAATTAAACACACTTTAGCATTTATTGATAGTGCCTTGCCTTATACAAATTATGGGATGATTTAAATGGTTAGTAGGCTTATATAGGCCACAAAATGATGGTTGTAGCAGTGATTATGACAACAACAACAACTTAGTAGTTGGTAATTCTAGACTAGGTTAGCAAGTTAGGTCAAGGTTAGTAGGGTATCAAGGAAAGGAAATGGTTGGTAGTTGATTGCCTTGTCAAAGAAGTGAGTAAAGAAGACTAGTGTTGTCTTAGGATGATGGAGTCTAGGTGGGCGACTCTCTTCAAGGGCTGATAATTTATGATTATGCACAAAATCCAAGCGGGAAAAGAGTTTAGGAGGAATAACACCTTAAGTCCTCCTAGGATTTGACCTCAAGAAGAAAGGTACTAGGGTGTAGGCACTTCTAGGCCCTAGCGCCTTCTTCTCCTTAGAATGTTATGGATGAAATTATTATGCACAATAACTTAACAACAACCTCTAAAGTGATAGCACTTTAGGGCTCTAGAGGTTGCATAAGCTACTAGATCAATTCAATGAAACTTGACAAATGATAAAGAAAGAAAGTAACACCTTAAGTTTCTTACTTCAAGCATTAATTAGACATGTAATTTCATAATCTTATATAAGTAAGAAAACCCTACCATACCGTTAAACAATGACAAAGTAAAATTCACTTACTTGCACCAAGAATAATCATGTAGAACAATGCTAGATTTCCAAAATACTCCAAGAAATTGATCCAAGTGCCAAAAAACAAGCCTTAAAGAGTGATGCGCCTCACTAGAACAACCAAGTTCTCCCAAGAGGGAGAAAATTTCAGTCCCTTTGTTTCCAAGGGATAAGTTATGATCCAAAATGAATGTACTTTTTGTTTATTTATACCAAATTATGACCTTCATTAACTTTTAGGTCTAAAAATAGGGCTGACTTGGCTAGTTTACAACAAAAATTTAATTCTCACACAATTTAAATAAATTTGTATCTAAAATCTCCTCCAAGGGTGACGACATGCCCCTCTAGGGTGACGTTGAGGCCCATAGGTGGAACATTGAGTAAGGTATATGAAACATTAGGCCTCCAAAGGCCCAAAACCAAGCCCACACATGTCACTGCCCTTATAAATGCCTCAAAAATGATAACCCTAGCTCATGGGTGACATCTAGGGCCTCCAAAGGCCAACGTCCAAGTGGGAGGAGCATGAAACCCTAGGTATATGTCTACCAAAGTGCCTCCAAAGGAAACGACCTTCTTCCTTCTGGTGCATATCAACAATCTTCGTCATGCCCCTTGGTTTGGGGTCTCAACATCCATCAGTGGGATTTGAGCCCCATGAAGGTCCGAGCTAATCATCCCCTCATGCACATATGTCCACCGGACAAGGTCTTGTAGAGACAACAAGTACGCCCTCTAGGGGTCCATAAGTCATAAGGATCATAGCATGTAAATCACATATAATAATTAAATAACCCAAACATGTGCATCAAACCCCCTAACCCCAAACAAATGCTCAAAGACATTATGCAATTTGACAAGTTTAGGTTTGGAGAGGGTCTCAAGTGTCCTATTGGGATAATCCCCCTTAAGTCTAAGGTGTTTCCTAGGTGGAATTTGGTCCAAGTCATGCAAGTGTATGAGGTGGCATGGGGTAAACCTTTGGGCATGGGTGCATGTGATAACAGGGAAATGTAGAGTCTTACCTGTGGATGCCTTTGTGGAGGGTGAGTTGCACCTTGTCATGAATGCAATTGTTTCCTAGCCCATTTGTTGCAATTTATTCTTATCTTTCTTTCTTTTGATCTATGCTCTTGTGGTACAAGGGAATAGTTGAGGGCCATTGTCTTGGCTTGGTGATCAGAGGTGACAATGTCATCCACAAAACATTTCATGGAAATGAGAAGGTTGGTTCGTGATGAGACCCCCTTTCTCTTAGCTATGCAGCCAAGATCCACTACCCTCACTTGATGAACAGATAGGTGGTAATGTCATACCACTACATGTTCATGGTCATAATAGGTTGACTCGTGATGAGACCTCCTATCCATCAACTAATACCTTGAGTGTTCATGTTATCTTGTGGCTCCCCTTTTCTTATAGAGAATCTTTTCACTAATTTCTTGGGGTTCCCTAGGCGAAGCATCTCGAAGGTTTCAAAATTGGATTTTAACTCTTGCCAGCTACTTTTACCCTCTGGGCCTTTAGCCCCTTCTTCCCATGAGGTAAGGTACAACCCTTCCTAGTGTAGCCTATCCCAATGCCCAGAAGATGGGGAGATGGAAGGAAAAAATATGGAAAGTGGTAAGTATGGAAGGAACGAACAATGGCTCTTCAAAGATCCACCTAATAGCAACCCATCCTAAAGGGAAATCAACTTACTAGGGCACCGTGTCACCCTCCCAAGTTTAAACAAGGAAAATAGTATAATTTCCAAGAAAATGTCATGAAATCAAGAAAGAATTACTGCAACATCTTCAAGTGCTTCAAATATCTAAGTGATACATACCATGACACCTGAACTCATTACCTCATGGAGAAAGACCCATTACCACTTCGAGACCAAGTTGATGTGATGAATATTGTTGCTGGTGATATGTGGACTGCATTGAAGAAAAGAGGGACCCTCTGGGGCCATGCTTAGGTCATTCGACTCTCGACACTCCATGTTTAGGACCTGTGGGCCTTGAGACATGATTTCCTTAGTTACCCCTAGGCTAGGGGGTAACGTGACTACATTCTCCATGTCTTGTGTCCTAACGATAGAATCCTGTAATGTCTCTGGTTTGAAATATTTCACCCAACCACGAAGTGGATCAGATAGACCCTCAATAAATAACATCACCAACCTCGGCTCGGAGATATCGATCACGGTGACTACAAGCCTCTGAAACTATATGATGTAGGAATCTGATGTTCCCTCTTGCTTGATCTGGGCCAACTCCCTAAAATGTAGCTCAGGGTCCTTCTTATCAAACCTCTCCATTAACTTCTGAGTGAAGTCCAAATAGGAGGTGATAGTAGCATGTCCCCAAGTGACCAACCCATGGTACCACCACTCATGGGCTTCTCCATCAAGGTGTAGAGTAGCAAATTTAATCGCTTCGGCCTCTGTCATAGGATTGAGCTGGAAGTATGTATCTAGCTTATGTACCCATGCTCTGGTTGTGCTCTTGATAGACCCATCGAAGGAAGGAATGGATAGTTTTCCTAGATTCTATGCGAGATCCTTGTTATGTTGCCCCCTTTTGTGATCCCTTGGTCTATTCCTATATTTGATTGTGCATAAGTCATGTAGCGACATGGTTGCCTGAAACTCATCACCTAATGCTTGATACTCTCTCAAATAGTCTTGAAAAATTTCACCTGGAACTTGTTGCCCTTTATTCTTTGTTTGTTAGTTTCCCAAGAACTAATTCATAAAGGGTCTGGGCATTGTCCTTCTATTGGTCCTAGAACCCACCTGAACATGAATCCTAGTGTGGTTAGGTGCGATAATCTCAGGACGATTGCCCTCACCATTGTTCCCATTTTTCACATTGAAACCCCTGGCACCATTGTTACTCCCATGGTTCTGATTTGTCTAGTTACTGGAAATCAGTTGTACCAATACTTGTGTTGATTGTTGTTTTCCAGTAGCTAATCCTTCTAGGATTTGTATAGCTTTGTCCTCATTATTATCCCCCGCGACTTCTTCTTGTTCTGCCTCTGGTTGGTTCTCCCTTATTTCTCATTCCTCGGCAAATATGTCCTCTACCCCTCGTTGTCTTCTACTTCCGTAGGTGATATACCTATTGTTCCCTCTCCTCGTGAACAACGAACCCCCTCTGGCTGGGAGGATACACTGCTTTGATACCACTGTAATGGTCTTACTAGTTTCTGATGTGTTTGCCAAGATAATAAGGTATATTTTTTTGAGTTTGTTTCAAGTATTGAGTCACATTGATTCTAACTTAGAATTTCTGCTAATGATACATCGAAAATATTCCACATAAATATAGGACATCAACTGAAACCAAGTGCTTTTGGTATTAAGTATGTTACTATCAACAATGGAAAATACATAACAACACAATACAACTATAAATTGAACCTAATATTTCAAGTATGATATAGGTTCTGCAAGCCACTCAAAGTATGCCTGTAGATGATGATAATAACAACATTCCCTCTTATCCAAGATATTTTCCTTGTAGCTCACCTACCATCCTATTAGCATATAAAAATGCCAAATAAATGTGAGCAGACATGTAGGTAGTGACTTATGGTCTCCCAGCTGACTCGTCCCACTGGTATTAACACTCACTCAAAAGAAGAGGCGCCTTTCTTGCTCAGAAATGATCAAGGTGAACCCAAGACAAGAAAAATGATCTCCCACATAGCAATAGATCGACCCAGTCATGAGATATATCAATAACACAAATAAATTTCCCCCAGACTGTAAAACTTCGACCCACCACGGTGTAGTTAATTATTCCAGCACCCACGCTTAGCTAGAGGCAAAGAGAAGTCACCCAGAATGAAGTTGACACTGTCCAGGAGTAGAGAACTATGTTCTCACAACCTGAATTGCCCCTCTAACCAAGGAAATTGTGCCTCAACTCACAAGAAGATAATACGTAAGAGACCCACGATTTTCTCAAGGAAACTCAACCTCTTTTAAGTAAGTCGACCCCTTGCAAATCTTGAACTCAATAGCCTTTAATAACTCATCCACGCATGAAGGAAAATGAAGCCAAAACAAATAACCCAATTGACAATGAAGCACAAAGAAGAAATCAGTGTGATCTCTCCCTGTAATGACTAACTAGGGTGGATTTGTCTCACCACAGAAGCCAATCTCTAAAAATCCTCCTAGGGTTTCTATCCCAAGAGTTTCCAAAATCACAATGAGCTCTTTCAATGAGAAATTAGAAATGACAATGCTAAAATGAGAGAGGGCGTCCTCTTTTTTCCATTTTATTCATTCGTTGACTCTTTTGCGACCTTTTTACCTTTTAATAAATTTTCATATTCCTCCTAAATCACTTCTGGCATGTTTCCTCTTTTCCCCCTTTTAATTATCTAATGTCATTTTTGTTAGTCACTTTCCCCCTTAGGATATCAAATAATTAATTAATTCCCTTTTTTAATGACTATAGCCTATGTAAATCACTTAGGCTACTTCGTCCATGCCCCATGATCATTCAGAAGGGGACATGACAATCTTGAGGCCTTTGTTGAAGTGTGATAATTCTATCAAAATACTATAAAAGCAATGAAGAGACCCTACTTGCGTTATAGGCCTCTAGGAACATGAAAAGCTAGCGTGATTGCATACATTGCTTTTATTTAGGTTAAGATGTTTATGATTTGGAGCTTTCCAAGATCCAAAGAAACATGAAACTAAAGGAAATTCCTTGTCAAGACCACCAAGTATGTTATTTTTATTGAGGATATTGATTGTTCACTTTATCTCTCAAACCATAGGAAAATGCATGAAAGAGTGAGATGTTAGAGCATAATCCCTAATGCATAAGTGTGATGATAATAAAATTTATGTTACCTTCTCCCTAGATTTCTTAAGAATCCTACCAACTTCCAAAAATGTTGTTTCAAGCATTAATGCTACAAAGAATATGTCTCCTTGATCTTCGGCTTGGGATGAGGCAGCAAGAAAGAGAGCTATGGGGCATTCTCAAAATATTTGCAAAGCATCATCACATCAATGCCATTGTTGCTAGAAACAAGAAGAAGAAAGTATAAGAATATGATAGATAAAGATGCATGGAATCGGGAAAAGGGGAGTGATCATTTTGGAGAACAAAGGAGTGAGGATTTGATGATGCTATAAATTGAATGAACATAATCACAATTATCATTGTTGTAATCTCAAATTTAGGTTTTGAGATGTTGACAAGCTTCATTTTGTGCAAGTTAATATCTAAACTTAATCAAGAACATACAAGTTAGAAAATTTAACCAAGCTTAATAAGTTTTTAATCCTGAACATAATTATTAAATAGTTTTATGTAAAACAAAGAAAAAATGTGCATTATCTTTATGATGAGGTTGACCAATCTTGTACAAGATTAGTGGATTATCGAGAGATTTACATTCAATTCTTAGTTATGTGTTTTGTTCTCATTATCTATTTATTAGTGGGAATACCATAAATTACATACTAAGTGATTGAGAGGTCCGCCAATGTGTTAAAATAATAATCATATTAGATACGAAAGCTATAACTATGTCATGAATTTTAGCAAGCAAACATATAGCATTACGAATGCAATAAAATAACTATGAATCAACATGTTTGATACTATTAGTGAGATGGAATTTGTGAACATGAAGAAAGAGAGATGACCTAATTTCCTTGGGTTTGCTCAATGCATTTTGCTCTTCAAAATTGACATTCAACAACTCATTTATAGTTAATCTTACTAATAAGCTCTCAATGTCATTACAATTTACATTCATAACCTATGACTAATTGTTTTGGTTTTTTACAGAGCCAAGAGTGGAGGCAAAGATAACAAAGAAAATGACATTATGGTGAGCGTTAGAGGCAAAGATAACAAAGTAAATGGCATTATGGCAAGTGTGGGATTCAAAAAATGAAGTATGTAAACTAAATGCGATGCCAATTCCCATATTGAAAAGAATCGGCAATGTTCATCACACATGAATTCAAGCGGGGATTCACAAAGATAAGGTGTTTAAGCTTCTTTGGGAAGCTTTCATTAAGTGACACATTAAATAGTGTATACACCAATGCAATGGTAGGATATTTATCTAGGTGTGAGCTATGTGATGGATTTAATGTTGTGGAAGAGTACACTATATTAGGTAATATATAATAGCCAACTAGAACATAGATGATTTTAGGTAATATATAATAGCCAACTAGAACATAGATGATTTTAGGTAATATATATTTTTGATATCTACCAAACAAGTCCCATAAGAAAATGTAATATCAAAGTAACTTTTAATTTGGCTACACGCGAAATAACTATATTTTTGACACATTTACATTATGAATTAAAAATAATAACATTGATTGGACGTGTTGTTGAGTGGCCATATTATATATATATATATATATATATATATATAATATGGCCACTCAACAACACGTCCAATCAATGTTGTCTTCTAGATATGAATGAGTGGAATATATTGTCTCCTTATTAAAAGAAAGAGTAAATGACCCTCCATAATTAAAAAAAAATCATATAATTAAAAAATAATTTTAAATATATAAAATTAAAATAAATAATTTTTTAATTTATATTTAAATAATTTAAATTTAAATCTATATTTAAAACAACTTAAAATTCATTTAACACATAATCTAGGTTATGGTGACATGATAATAACAAATAATTATTTTTATAAAATAATATAATTATTAACCTATATAATTAGGCCAAACTTATTATAAAGAATTATTTTTTATAAATATATAAAATTAAATAAATAATTTTTAAATTTATATTTAAATCAACTTAAAATTTCTATAACACACAATCGAGGTTATTCCTATAACAAAGTTGAGTACTTCTTTACGAAGTACCTCCCTCGACTACATTATTGATATTTCATAACCAAAAAAAAACTATGTTATATATAAAAGATACATAAAAAGTTATGGTAGATATCAAAAATATATATAAGTTGTAAAATTTAAAAGTAAATTTATATGATTAAAATCTTAAAAATGATGATTACGTTTTACTAAAATCAATTTTGATTTATCAAAATAATAAACTTAAATTAATTAGTTTTATATATTAAGTTGTTTTTATTTAAAAGGTTTAATGGTTAAGAATATGTTTTTCCTCCTTGGAGATCATAAGTTAAAATCCAGAGGAGGGTAGGGTATGTACACTCATAGCAGTTAAATTACCGATCTTAAAATTAGATTATTATTATTATTTATAATCAAATAACTTGAAAATGAAATTATGAGTTCACAAATTATATTTTGTTTAACAAAAAATATTTTTAAACTTAAATATATTGTCTTAAATACAGTCAAGAAATCCAACAAAAGTGTTTTTCATCCTCTGCAATTTGTCTCACAAATTATATAGATTATTTCATGTCAAGGAATTTTAAGTCTTGTCTAGCACCCTATCTCACATGAAATCATAGGAATTTGTTTTTATCTTTGCAATAGTTATTTTCTTTCTTGAGTAGGTAACAATCGAAAGCCAATTTTTCTAGTTGGGGTTAATTATTTCTTTGTACTAATTCAAATTTCTCCTATTCTCACTCTTTGTATAGCTCCACATTTTCCATTCTAGCTTAGTTATGATAGTGATTTTAACAATGTCTATATCTTGGGGGGGCATCCTCTTCCATATCCCCCAATGGTTTAACCAAGACATTGCATTTCTAGTCGAAGCTCTTTTTGTAAAACAAAAATTGGAATTAAAACATTTAATGCAATTCTGAAATTTCACCTCCAACTGGAGGTTTCCTGGATCAAAACCCTATGAATATTTAACCTTAGGGTTGATCTAAAATATAAATTACAAAAGTGGAGATTGAACAATATTTTGATTTACTTCAACCCCAATCCACTAGGAAATTCAAGAATAAGGGTACCAAACATATGCCAACAAGTTTCATCCCTTAGGGCACACTTTCCAAGAATAAAATCAGATATGAAATCACTAAAATTAAGGTAAATTTATAATATTAAATCCACCCTACTATATACAATATTAATGTTAAATCACTTAACAATTTAGACCTTTGCTTATGTCAAAGTAGCATGACAAACTAGTGCTAGAAATTACCAAACCAACAAGATAATGAATGTTGAAAATCAAATATGCAATTGAAACAACTTTGAACAACTAAAAACTTTATATATATGTATAAGATTGAAGTACATGTGCATACCATAGCTTTATCACAAAGTTGGTAAATCCTTTCAAGCTCTCCAAAACCCTAGCTAGTGAAATCATGAAAACCCTAGTCGCCACCAAAGATCTCCAACAAGGAAGCATCAACATTGACAATTCCTCCTTGACTTCAATAGAAAGCTTCTATCACACAATCTCTCCATGCTAGCATGATTGTCTTCCTTAGAGTTTGCAAACCCTATCCATGTTGCATCACACAAATACATGGCACAAAAAATCTAGTGCTAGCCTCCAAATTTACATGTCCACCATAGGGTTTGAATCCTCAAACCTTAGGTCTTTCACTCTTGCATCATCACAATCATGAAGAACATCATCAATCATCAAGAATATAAGAACTCTAGGATCTTACCCTAGCCCTGCATCCCATAAGAACAAAGCTCCAAAACCATGGAAGGCAATAACGCCACTCTCCATGTTTTCTACTAGGATAGAAACCCTAGTGCTACAACAAGAACCACAAGAGCCATCATCACCTTCAATATCATGTTCTTCTTTTATAATCAAATAACTTGAAAATGAAATTATGAGTTCACAAATTATATTTTGTTTAACAAAAAATATTTTTAAACTTAAATATATTGTCTTAAATACAGTCAAGAAATCCAACAAAAGTGTTTTTCATCCTCTGCTATTTGTCTCACAAATTATATAGATTATTTCATGTCAAGGAATTTTAAGTCTTGTCTAGCACCCTATCTCACATGAAATCATAGGAATTTGTTTTTATCTTTGCAATAGTTATTTTCTTTCTTGAGTAGGTAACAATGGAAAGCCAATTTTTCTAGTTGGGGTTAATTATTTCTTTGTACTAATTCAAATTTCTCCTATTCTCACTCTTTGTATAGCTCCAAATTTTCCATTCTAGCTTAGTTATGATAGTGATTTTAACAATGTCTATATCTTGGGGGGAATCCTCTTCCATATCCCCCAATGGTTTAACCAAGACATTGCATTTCTAGTCGAAGCTCTTTTTGTAAAACAAAAATTGGAATTAAAACATTTAATGCAATTCTGAAATTTCACCTCCAACTAGAGGTTTCCTGGATCAAAACCCTATGAATATTTAACCTTAGGGTTGATCTAAAATATAAATTACAAAAGTGGAGATTGAACAATATTTTGATTTACTTCAACCCCAATCCACTAGGAAATTCAAGAATAAGGGTACCAAACATATGCCAACAAGTTTCATCCCTTAGGGCACACTTTCCAAGAATAAAATCAGATCTGAAATCACTAAAATTAAGGTAAATTTATAATATTAAATCCACCCTACTATATACAATATTAATGTTAAATCACTTAACAATTTAGACCTTCGCTTATGTCAAAGTAGCATGACAAACTAGTGCTAGAAATTACCAAACCAACAAGATAATGAATGTTGAAAATCAAATATGCAATTGAAACAACTTTGAACAACTAGAAACTTTAAATATATGTATAATATTGAAGTACATGTGCATACCATAGCTTTATCACAAAGTTGGTAAAGCCTTTCAAGCTCTCCAAAACCCTAGCTAGTGAAATCATGAAAACCCTAGTCGCCACCAAAGATCTCCAACAAGGAAGCATCAACATTGACAATTCCTCCTTGACTTCAATAGCAAGCTTCTATCACACAAGCTCTCCATGCTAGCATGATTGTCTTCCTTAGAGTTTGCAAACCCTATCCATGTTGCATCACACAAATACATGGCACAAAAAATCTAGTGCTAGTCTCCAAATTTACATGTCCACCATAGGGTTTGAATCCTCAAACCTTAGGTCTTTCACTCTTGCATCATCACAATCATGAAGAACACCATCAATCATCAAGAATATAAGAACTCTAGGATCTTACCCTAGCCCTCCATCCCATAAGAACAAAGCTCCAAAACCATGGAAGGCAATAACGCCACTCTCCATGTTTTCTACTAGGATAGAAACCCTAGTGCTACAACAAGAACCAAAAGAGCCATCATCACCTTCAATATCATGTTCTTCTTTAGGTTTTACACATATTGCACAAACCATAGTCATCACAAGAGAAAACCCTAACATCACACAAGTGTAATCTCTCCAAGAATATCCAAGTCATCTCTCTTCCCCTTTATCTTCTCCTAGGGTTTCTTCATGAACCCTAGTGTCTAGCTCCTAGGGTTTGCTCGTGCCCTAATGCCTCCAAGACAATTACAAATAAAAATAGTGAATGAATACAAGAGCTCTCTCCTCTCTTATTTATACAACTAGAAGAGGGAGGCTAACATAAAATAAGGACATGTGTCCATACAAGTAACCAACAAGGAAACCCCACATGGAGTGCTCTACAATACAAGGATGCACATGTGTCAAACTAGGGTTTATTCAACCCCCAAATTGAAACACCCTCCAAGTCATGATCTTAGGCTCGATACCCATCATCCAAGATGGTGCACACTCCAACAAGGTGTTAGTCCAACACTCCCTCTTTCACAGTGGTCTGCTATCCAAGTGTCCTCATGCAAGGTGCTCCTCCTCTAACTATTTTCCACATGCTCTCATGAATTGAATGCTACTCTCATGTGTATTAAAATGGTCACTAATCTCCAACACACCTCCTCAACATATGTGTCTGAGACCATCACCAACCTCCATGAAGTATGGTCCTCGACCTAAGCATCCTTAATTCAAGTGTCCAACTTCTAATATGTATATCACATGGCCCTAAGCTCCAAGGGATAAGTTCCCTCCTCCAAGTGCCCAATGCCCCTCCTCCTTTGTAGGTGTTATCGCACGGTTTGTAGGAAGGGTTTAAGTAGCTTGAGTCAAGGCTTAAAACCGGCGTAACAGGAGCTTCCCCACCCACTGTCACCTCGATGGGGGGCTCTTTCTATTTAGGATGGATAGTCCAAGGGAGACGCCCCTATGTAATCTGGGTTTCTAAAGGGCTACAAGGGGTAATGGACCAAGTCAAAGAATCCCTTTCACAGATTACTGCCAATAGAGATAGTCAAAGAAGATATTGTTCCACTGGATGGCACCTGTTTGCGAGACAAGACAGATAAAACTAGAATATGTGCTGCAGTGGGTTAGTACTTCAAAAGCATTAATGACTATCTTCAAATATACATATGAGCAATGATCAAATGCTATTATTGACGAAGTCAATGATTGCTAAACAAAGACCAATGACTAATATCACTCCTTCAATAAAGCATAAAACCTTGTATTATATCACAATGCAATAAATATCTCAAATCAGCTCATATAAATGATGTTGTTGCGTCACCTATATTGTTGCTGCTATGGATGTGACGTCAAGCACTAATCAATAGGTCAAAATGAAGACAAAGAGTAAAA
>ML804543.1:82544-99885 GCA_009831015.1 Picea engelmannii | reverse complement strand
ACATACCCGCTAATGGAGGATGATGGCATTGGGCCACACACATCTGAATGAATGAGTTCCAATACTCCTTCTGCTTTTCTATCCCTCTTTGGAAAAGGGTTCTTGATATTCTTCCCTTGCGCACATCCATTGCATATGCCTTCTTGATCAACCTTGAGTTCTGGTAAACCTGTGACAGCTTTGTATGGTAGTGCTTTGTAGTTGATGTGGGCCAATCTTCTATGCCAAAGCTCACATGAGTCTTAAATGGTATGGGTCATGGCAGTTTCTAGGTGACCCTTCAACTTATATAAGCCATTTTCTTCATTTCCGATGACGATTGCTTCATTTAAGGTTTCTCCCGTAGCCCACATAAGAGCTTCTCCATTTATGAAGGAAACTCTATAGCCTTTCTTGTCTAAAGCTGATATGGAGGGTAAGTTCTTCTTCTAGCCCGATACATAGAGTACATCCTTCATTGTTATTGAGTTTTCTAAATCTAGCTTGTAGTTTGATTCTCCCACTCCCTTGATGGGATATTTGTAATCATCTCCAAGAGTCACTTTCTAAGAAAACTTCTTTTCTGAAATACAAGAGAGAGTAGTTTTCTTACCCGTCATGTTTTTTGATGCACCGCTATCAATGAGCCATGTGTCCTCTCCAGGTGATACAGATCCTGAGAGAGTTGAGATCAAGACATGGTCCTTAATCATCTTCATAGGTGGTTCTTCATCTTCGACTATGTGGGCATGTTGCCTTTTGTGCTTCCTCTTGTATTCTTCTCTTCTAATTGGACAAGAATTCGCCTTGTGTCCCATCTTATCACAATGATAGTATTGTATGGATGAGAGATCTCGTCCCTTGTGTTGTCCTTTCTTCTGGAAATTTCTTTGATGAGATTCTTGGTTGTTGAATTTGTTTGATGATTGAGGTTCTCTATGAGATTCCCTTTTGAAGTAGGGTTTCTTCCTTCCTCCTTTTGTATGAGTAGATAGGGCTTGATCATCATCCCTTGCTAGTAGTGCTTCACGGTTGGCTACCCTTGTCTCTTCTTGGATGCATTCATTCTTCCGATAGGCTCTCAAACTGTAGTTTCTCCTTTCTGGCACATACCAACTAGATGAAAGCATCCCAAGGTCTTGTGAGACCATTTAGTGCCATTATTACGAATTCTTCTTCATCTATGATGTCTCCAATCACATTTAACTGTTCTTTTGTTTCTGAGATTCGGGAGAAATATTCTTGAATCATTTCTCCTTTCTGCATCTTGGTATTCTTCAATTGAGATCTTAGGTTCATCTTTCGGTTGATGTTCTTTCCTTCATATAGTTTGCTTAGAGAGTCAAACATATATTTCAGAGTTTTCTTAGACAATATATATGAGATCAGGTGGTCTTTGATTGAATCTGTAATGATTCTTTGAGCCATGATTGAGTCCTTCTGATGCTTCTCTTTCTCGATGGCATCTTCAGGTTCCTCCACTTCTTCTTTGATAAATATTGCTAGGTCATTTTCTGCAAGGATCAGACCGATCCTATACTTCCAAGCACAGAAGTTGTCTATGCCTTCTAATTTCTCAACAAGCTTTGTGCTTGCAGACATCTTGTACTTGAGGCTATGAAAAATGACCAAAAATGAAAATGCTTAAAATCAATTTTTGACCTTACCAGGAGGTGCGCTTGGCTGAGGCGAGTAGCCTGGTGTACTTGGATTTGAGAAAATCCAACTTTTGTCCCTTCAAATCTAATCTACGGATTTCTGGACTAGTGCTTCTGGTACTTCTGGTACTCTGGGACTTCTAGTACTTTGGTACTTTTGTGAAACTAGGGTTTCACTTTCCGGGAGATCCAACCACTGAAAAGGTGCACTCTAAGTGCCAAAATGATTCTTGGGGGAGGGCCCAGCTTTCTAGGTGTTTTTAGGGCTGAAAATATTCACTTTTGAAAAACCCTAATTTGTAGGTACTGCAACAATGATGTTTTTCTCTTGCGAAATATGCTTCCTTCAGGTTTGCTCCGATACCATGTTAATGTTTATGCCATTATTATAGTTCTTTGCATTTCAATAGATAAGAGCATCATAAGAACAAGATCAATGAGAAATACACATTCACAAGAGACACAACATTTATCCTGGGAAACCCTCTAGGGGAAGAAAACCCAACAAAAACTTCCTTATCATAAATTTCCAATACAATGTCAAGAGATAACTCAAACCAATACATAAATTCCTCTCCAAAAGATGCACCACTCTTCTCCCTCTCTCCAACTAGTAAGTTGCAGCTTGCCTCTTAAGAATGAGCAAGTGAGTTGTGTGCTAAAGTGAGGCGCTAGCCTCTTTATATATACAAGACTGGCACGTGTGAAGGGTCTTCACTGGTAGGGCTAACCTCTCACCTTGGGTGGGTAAACCCACCTTTAATTATATTTATGGGTCTCAATAATAACTGTTGGGGCCAACTTATTATTCTACCTATTACAATTGTCGATTGACCTATCCGCAAAAGGGGATTTGGTCCTAATACAATTACCGACATGATTAATCCACAATGGGGATTAATCCTATGAATAAAATAACAATAATAATAAGAATACTCTTTGCAGTTACATTATTTCAACACTCTCGTGTGTATCGAAGTGGTCACTAAGCTCCAATGCTCCTCCTCATCATATGTGTTCGGTTCCATCACCAACATCCATGAAATATGTTCCTCAACCCAAGAATCTTCAAGTCAAGTGTCCAAACTCCAAGGTATATATCACATGGTCCCAAGATACAACAACTTAGTGCCCTCCTTCAAGTGCCCAATGCTCATCCTAGGTAAGTACCTCTCCTAGTCAAGCAACCAACTACCCCATTATGTGCACCCAATGTGTTATTCAAAAATATGACTAGGGTATCAACCGAAACTAAGCCATATGTATGTCCAATAAGCATTACTAAGGGGCTAGGATGCATAATCCTCTCCTAGCAAGGTGAAAACACTTTTGGAGTAACCCCAAAAGTTAACACTTTTAAGTCTTGAGTGACTTTTATTGATGTTTAAATCAGTGACATGAAGCCTCTCATTCCTCGTTTTAATTATCTTGTGCTTGTACATTAAGTACATAATTATAAATTTACTCTCAATAGGAGGAGCCCAACCTCTAAAATGAGGGTAGGCCAGGATCATGGGTGTTACACTTAATTTTAAAGTTATTTATTATAAATATCTTATGGATTTGCTTGACTTTCCTCCAACTTTCCTTGGAAATACTACAAGGCCAAACTTTATAGCCATACAAAATATCTAGGGAAACAAGGTGTCAAAAAGGACCTTCCTTTTTTCTTGGATTCAAAATCTTCTGGCTTTATAATCGTTCTCAAAGCCAAAGTAAAAATTTCAACCTCCATTAATTCTTTTTCCAACATTATAGTTCCAATTTAGCTTATAATGCAAATTACTTCTAAGATACTTATAAAATTGGACTTCTTCCAAATTGCTATAATATCATTAAAAAAAATTATGTTATGTGATTTGTTTCAATTTCATGATTGTTACCTTGGTTTTTTCTATATTTACAAATATCTCAGGGTTAGTACATAAATCTTTGAGAAATTTCAACTATTTATCAAGGTAAGAGGGACATCTCATTGGAAGGACAATATCATCTACATATAGAAGGACAATGATAACTAACTGTTCCAACATGTGCCTACACAAATTGCTTAAGCCAGACAATACTTTAACTTGTCAATATAAATAACAAAAATAATAGGTGAAAGAGGACAATCTTGTTTAACCCTTATATCATAGCATATTTCCTCTAACTAGTGCTCATTATGCCTAAACTTGGCAATGAAACTCTCATAAAGTCTCATCATCATAATGCTCAACCCAAAAAGGAGCCCAATATCTTTGAGCCTCTTCTAGAGGTTATTTCTAGGAATTGTGTTAAAAGTTTTTCTGAAATCAACAAAACAACAAAGGAGATTTACCTTGTTGTTGTGACAATTTTTGGCTATAATTATGAGTAATTAAGTGGTCTATACTTGAATGATAGTTTCAAAAACCAATTCACCCCTTCACTATATTATCATGACTTTCAAGCCATGAGTAATCTTCTTCTCCAATGTTAATTTATACAACTTAGCCATAAAAGGGCTTGTAGTAATAGTCTTATAATTTGAAGGATTGTTTTAGTCACAACTTTTGAAAATAGGAACAATAACCTTTTCATCCAAATCTTAGAAAGCCTTCATTGACTGCTATATCAAATAGGTTATGAGTGTGAGGAATAATAATGAGCCTCCAATCTTTAAAATTCCATCTTTGTAGCCTTCAAGTCTTCAACTCTCCCTTTTGCAAGGTACTTATTTCTAGTCTCAATGTCTTCTATAATGAAAATGTTTTCCATCACAAGAAGGGTTTGGTTGTCAATTGAAACATCAAGAGACTCATAAATCTTTTTAAAATATAAGCTCCATTCATCCATATGAATCTTACAATTCTCTTTAACCTCTCATAAATCTTTTTAAGATATAAGTTCTATTCATCCATATGAAGCTTACAATTCTCTTTAACCTTTTGAGGTACAATGTTTCTCCTAACCTTTTTTGAGCCACCTTTTTCGTTCAAATTTAGAATGATTCAGGGCTTATCTTTATTTTTACTTATGTATTGATGCTTATACTTTTAACTAGAGTTTGTACTCTTTTATTTGATAATTTTTAGGGATTTACTTAAGGCATCTCTATTGTTTTTCCTAACAATTATGTAATCTTTATCTTTCTAAGGATTAGTGAATTTGTGTTTCTTATTAAAATATATACTTAACCAGTACTTGTTTATGCTTGTTGAAAGTCTCAATGTAAAGTTATACAAGTCTTCAATATCCTTATTATTAGAGGAGTGGTTGAGATCTTTTTTTAAACCCTTATTTTGGTTTTAAAAAATATTAGATGAATTTGTAATGAGGATCTACTTCATTGGAAGTCCTATGTAAGTATGTGTTTAGAGTTAAGACTAAAGATTAGTGAAGTAAACCAAGCTCCTTCTTTTTTAATAAAAAATGTTAACAATTTGATTAATTAATGAAATGGATGAAATAATATAGTTAACTACATTGTTACTAAGACCATTAAACAACTACAATTTTTCCATTTATTTAAATTGTTAAAAGTTCATCGCAACTACATATACTTATATATGTAATATGACAAATTTTATCCAAAAAAAAATGTGTCTAGTTGTCCTTTTCTTACAAATTATGCTATCACCAAATTTAAATGCAAACACAAACTAAACTTGTTGAATTAAAGTTTTAAATGTTGAAGTTGTTTTATTTATACAACTTGAAAAGCATGGATTAGGTTCATTTTGCTCCACGTGAATTCACATAAATTATCACTATATGATAACATATGGTCGTAAGTCGAGAAAATTCTATATTATTATTGCCATGGTTGTGTAAGAAGGAATAGAAAAAACCGTAGAGCACTATTCCTTTAAATTAATTATCACACGTGAGGCATGCTAGTATAAGTATTTATATAACTCATAAAATTTTCAATTCACTAACTTGTTTATTATGGTGGGATAGTCCATATCAAATGTACATGGAATATGTTATTATGACATATTCCTTACACATTTTGCATATTATATATTCTATTATATTTCTCTTCAACCTTTGGTGTATTAAGCGTTTAGATTGAGGAAGTTGAAACTCTGCTGATGATTTGTAAATGGTAGGTTCATGGCTTGCATGTTTCACCAACATGAACCTTCTATGAAATTAATATATTCAACTGGTGTGCGTGCAATTACTTATAAGGCTAAGATTATAACAATGCACTTGAATTCTTTAACATTAGCATGTGTCTATGTGCTTGTTCCACTTTCAATTATTTATTTCATACATGTAATTTTTTGAACCATTATCTGATGATCTTGATTCCTATTACTATTATTTCCAACTATTAATAAAAGAAGTCTCATCCCAAAACAATTTCAACACTTATATATATGCTGATTAATCAAATGAAAGAACAACTAAATCTATAGTTCAATTAAACAACAAACATCACACTGAACACTCTCCTTCAAAGCAACACTCACCTTGATCACTTCTTAAATTTAATCTAAACTCCATATATATACATATATAACTTAACATTAATAAATAACATAAATGCTCTCCTCCATATCAATGTTAGCTAACCTTGACATATATATATGTTCAAATTCAAACTAGCATCCTTTATCACAATGCTCTAGCAAAACATGTATACTACTTTTCAATTTTACCAAGAGAAGAACGTTCCATTGCTACCAAAAGAAGATCGCTTTATTGTCATTTATGGTGAACCTAACAACGTGCCATTCAAAATACATTCACATATTTTAATTACCTACGTGTGGTTATAGAAAATTAGCTATGGTAGAGAATTCTCTTGACCACACGGTCAGGCCATAATGTAATGCTTAGATCGTTACACTCTTTCCCAAGTCAATTTGCCATGGATCGCCAAGCATATAGAGCACTAAGAGGTCGATTCATGTAATGAAGACATCGAAAATGTTTGAGGAAGCATAAAACGATTCCAATTACTTAATTAGCACATATATAGCTCAAGTAAAACGGCCTACGATCCGGTGAGAGGAGTAATTTATAAATACAAGAATTAAAATTAGCAATCTGGTCGAAGAAAGGCATCTATAACAACTTTTCTACCACATTCATTGATCTCGAATTAGATGGTCTCTCGATTCCCTTAGTTGTTGTAATTAGCAAAATGATGGACACCAATCAATTCTAAGCATAAATTAACAACAATACACATTGAAATTTACTATAACAATCTATTGAATCTACATAGTTATAATCAATTATATCACACAACAATAAAATAAAATTCATAATTGACATAGAGATTTTACTTTGGAAATTTAGATAGGAAAGCCATCATTCAAATGGAGATAGGAGAACCATCATTCAAATGGCTTATATCCATGTTTTGTTTCATAGCAAACTTGCGGGTTTACAATTCAATCTGCCTTTTTGGTTCATTTACGGTCTCCTCACATAAATTTGAACATCAGTCCCTTATAATCTTTGCCAAAGAACCAAATTCTAACTTATTGCCTTGAATTTCTTGAAGAATTGGCTCTGTTGGGGTCAATTGGAAGGCCAAGCACTCCCAACTTTTTAAATTCCCCAAGCCCATTGCTTCACTTCTCTATTTTGTTTTTTTCTGGTAGCACTTTAATGTATGGTTCTTTCATTATGATTTTATCACTCTTTTGTCTTTTCCTCATTCATTTTTTTTCTTTTATTTCTTCCATTTTTTCTCTTAATGCTTACATTGGCAGTGTGTCATTATGTGGAGGCATGGACACCCATTGATTTAACATGGGGCATGTCACACCATCAACCATGTCTCCTACCTCGGCAAATACATCTCTATTCATGAACCTTGCTTCTTTCACCAAAATTTTTGGTTTGCTAAGGGTCTTGCATTAACTTGAGTTGATATCCATTTGATTTTATTTTTTTGTAGATCCAATTCAAATCAGTCAACAAGACACAATTTTCCACCCTTTTCTTGGGTTTTCCAGATGGATGAGCGATATTAACCACTAAATGCAATAGTGGCTAGTAACCCACAGGACTCAACGGGAGTGGATCCTACAACATCCCCGGGCATCACACCTTCGCAAAATGGGTCAAACCAACTGAGCTATCCCTTGGGGATTCTCTTATACATAATGCATATTATCTCACCTCACATAATTGATTTCTCTACATTGTATACCAACATCATGTTAAATCTATCACCTAAGACTCCTTAATCTAACTAGAATTTAGATATACTTTGGTCACATAAATAAGCTCTTAAGTGACCATTGTATTGATGTGACTAACCATGACCATGCCAATGTTCATTATTCCTAACCCCTCCTATAATGAATATTTTGTACAGTTATTACAAATACCCTTGCTATAAAAGTACTCTATCCAAATTCAAGTGTCTTTTGCACTCCCTCAAACACATACCACATAGACCAATATCCGAGAAGCCCTAATTTCATCTAAATTGGTTGTTAGAACACCAAACACGTCACTTGGCACCATGATGTCCTAACAAATTCACATTGCATTTGTCAGCATTTGAATTTGTCCTATATGCTTTTATGATTCAACACAATGTTTCTTTGTCCTTTTGCGTATGAGCATCATTTCATGCTTATTCTAAATGAGAGTTCAAAACTCACCCTTAGACCCTTGGTGCATTGTGTCTAACCATTTATGGTTACATGGGATGTCAATCTTGTGTACCTCCATTTAATTTCATGTTATCTATCAATCTAATTTCATGTTATTTATTAATCCTTCAATTATGTGGTCTCATACAAAGTCTCTTACTTTTATGAGTCTTAAATACAATGTCTTGATCTCCCAACATCATCAAGACAAACCTAACATTTTCTAGGATGGAAATTGGTCCTAGGACTTGCAAATTCAATGTAATGTACCTACGGAGGATAATATGGTATACCTAGGGATGTACCCAAGGGGATAATGAATGCAATGTGACCATAATCATAAAATAGACCCACTTTGTAGTTAAATGAAATAATATAATAATAAGAGGTAGTTGGTATAGACCCCAAGATATACTCACGAGACAGTATATATACACATGAGTATAATTGTATTAAAATGTATTGAATGTTAGTGTATTGTAACAAGCATGGCTAACCCAAGACTCGGCCCAAACTATATCAACAAACTAGTGTATTGAAGCAAACTATATCAACAAACTATTGTATATGAACAAACTATACACTAACTATTGTTTGTCCTAGTTGATATATTTATTTTAGCATGACTTGATTCTAAAGGTATTTTTATGAAAGTGTTATTGAATTTCATCTCAATAATATGTTATCATTAAGTAAGTCTTTTAAGTCTTTGTCTTTAGACGAAGAATTTTTATGTATAAATATATTTATACATATTATAAATATTGGGCTAAATAAAAAAAAATTCAATATTTTCAATAGTGAGTGTGTCACATAAATTGTTTTAAAGTGTTGTATAGTTAATTATTTTTTTACTCTCTATTTATTGGTATGGTTTATTTATACTCAATTTAAAATGCTAACATGGTATCAAAGTGGTATAAGTTTGATTTCCCTTCAAAAAGTGTCCATCAATTATTGGGATCTCTACCATGATAAATCTCATTATATGATTAGAGTATGTCATAGTCTAAATGTTCTACGAAATGATTCTTTCCGATGATTTTTTTGGGAACATTTGTCCGAAATTCGGCAAGAAATTGTTAGATCCGCAGATTTGAGTGATTATTTATGTATAATCCGAGTGCCCCATGGGTTTTTCAGCATGCTGAATCCATTTTTGCATTCAGAAATAGATTTTAAACAATAAAAAATAGTGATTTCGTGCATATTTATGTTAGGGACCTAACCCCTCACGTAGGTAGAATAATATATTTCGATGTAATAAAGGTAAATATTAATAAGGTCTAGCAATAAGGAAGAATAAGTCGAATGTAAGAATACCTAATAGAAGCTTATGCTTCTAGAAGGATCTTCCTCTAGATGGTTCTTTTGATAGACATATTTAGTATAAATAGTAGTTGAGGGTATGAGAACTGTTGTCTTGGATATTATTGTAATAGAGCTCTGCTATGCTGGAGGTTGCCCCCTTGAAGAGGCAAGTGAACATTGCTCTCAGTAATTGAAGCGCTCTTTCAGGTGTTATTCTGATATCATTTTGGTGTTATTGTGGTGTTGTTCTGGTTATATTATTGTTCATCTGCCATTTTTAGCATTTTATTTCTGTTCTGCATACTTTTTATATCTGGAATATTACAAGTGGTATCAAAGCACTTTCCTCGGTAGAAAATTGCGGGTTAATTTTTTTCAGGGTAGAGACATATTTCGGCGTCTTCAAGCTACAGATATTTGTCATTATGTGCATAAAGCCGCGATCGGGGATTCATACACGCATGAAATACAAGTGGTACTTAAGCGCACATCTGTTGGCCACCCTTGTAACCCCTGTTGGTACCCCTTGGAGTGGTAGCGCATTAGATAACACCTGTATACGGTTCAACATAGATTTCCTTAAGCCCTCTTTAGATAAATCGATCAGTCGCCTGACTTCTATAGTGCCACCGAGAACAACACTCAGGAAGATACTCTCCAGTACTTGGGTAGTCGGGTAGTACGGCTAGGGGCACGGTCTAGCCTCCTTAGTTGGTGCCCTGAGATATTGGGCCAAGTACTATTGTTGGAACCTGCACATATATAAGAGAGTTATAGCACAGGGCAAACCCTTGTTTGTAGAACCCTTGAATACATAACCCTTGGGGACGGAAACAAAAAACAAAACATACAAGATCTATTGCCGCGCAACTATGTTCAAGTTGCCAAATCACTACACAGTTATTCCTGATTAAGAATTTGTGCATTTCATCATTGCAATATTCTTCAGGACGGAGTATAACTTTGTAGGTGTAAAAACAAAAAACAAAAAAAAAATCTGGATTTTTTTGCACCATTATTTGAGACCTATTCCATTGGATTTATCTCTTCTCCCTTATCACATTCATACCTATCATTTTTCAGCAAAAATTTTTACGCCACTCCCCCCTTTTCAGTTCCCTCGTCATCATGGCCCATACCTGTAGCCAAGACTTGGAAGCTCACTTCAATACCTTGCAATCTAATTTCACAGAGACCCAACAATAAGTGAGACAACTCAGTGCCAATATTTCCACCATCAATAAAAACATGCATTCCTCCATCGCCGCCTCAATCAAGGAACTCAAAGAAGACCTCAAACAAGACATTACTATCTAGCTTGAATCTGCCGCTTCGATGATCTGCACCAACCTGCATATCCCTGCATATCCCCCTTTATCTGACCCACCTTTGCATACCGAAGCTGAAACTTCCTCTTATTCCCATAATTTTTAGTCCCATCACTTTCAGCGTGACCTATGCCTTCTGCGTGTGGATGTGACCAAATTTGATGGCTCAGATCCCACTGGTTGGGTAACTCAAATGGAACATTATTTTTCTTTGTACGACATTACAGATGATTTGGCCAAACCCCGGTATGGCGTTCTCCATCTTGATCAAGAACGTTGGAAATGGTGGCAATGGAGAAAAATTTCCCGTCAAGGGTATGTTGCTTGGACACACTTTGTGGCAGAGATTTATGAATGCTTTGACATTGACACCAACCATTTAGTTCGTTTGACAAAGTTGAAACAATCTGGCACAGTGGAAGACTTTATAGCTGCTTTTAAGTGATTAGCTTTTTGTACAGAGGGCATGTCTGATGCTTTTTTTGAGAATTTTTTATCAGTGGCCTCAAGGATGAGATTTGTGCCCACGTCCTCATGGCTCGGCCTCAAATTTGGGTGGAGGCTACTAAAATAGATAAGGAAGCACAACATATTGTCTCTTCTCAAAATCGAAAACCCCCCTTTATTCCTCGCACTAAACCAGTAAATCCCACTTCTCCTTCTACTCCACTAAAGATCCAAAAATTGACTAGGGCCAAAATGGTTGAACGCCAAATCAAAGGACTTTGTTATAATTGTGATGACAAATATTTTCTGGGACACAAGTGTAAGGAACAAAATATTTTTATGGCCATCTCGGAGGATGTTTCAAAAGAGGATGTTGAATCTCCCTTTGTGTCTAAGTCAGTGGAACCCTCTGACATAACCCCTCCCTCAGACCCTCTGGAAGTAGAACCGGTCATTTCCCTAAATGTCACTGGATTCTTTGCTTCCCAAACCCTCAAGCTAATTGGATATATCAAGCATATGAAGGTCATCATTCTTGTTGATAGTGGAAGCACCCATAATTTTGTTCATCGTCGCATTTCCCAAGAAACTAATTGCTATATTCATGGAGTCAATAATTTCCAAATCATGATTGCCAATGGCGGGTCCATGAAATGTGGAGAGCATTGTGAAAATGTGTGTCTTCAAATTGGTGACTACCACCTGAAATATCATATGTTTGTTATCGACATGGGCGGTTGTGACATTGTGTTGGGTGCATACTGGCAAAGGACTTTGGGTCCCATTATCATGGATTTTAAGGAATTAACCATGCAATTCAACCAGGAGGGCCAACAATATAAGTTCCAAGGCATCATCGTTGGTTCCCTTGAGATCATTAGTTTCCATCTCAGGAAAAGCTTCTAGAAAAAGGTCATTCTGGCGTTATTGCCCAACTCCATGCCATACAAGCAACTGAGACACCCTCTGTGTCACAGGACCTCCAATCCATCCTCTCTAAACATCAAGTGATTTTTTCCACTCCCCAGGACTCCCTCTTTCCCGTGATGTTCGTGATCATTCCATTCCCCTTGTCCCAGGAAGCCTTCCTCCCAATATCTGTCCCTATGGTCACCCATTTTCCCAAAAAAATGAAATTGAGAAAATGGTTCAAGAATTTCTTAACGCAAGTGCTATCCTCCCTAGTACAAGCCCCTACTCTTCGCATGTGGTCATGGTCCTTAATAAAGAAGGTTCTTGGCACATGTGTCCCGACTTTCGCGTCCTCAACAAACTCACCATTAAAGAAAAATTTTCCATTCCTGACATTGATGACCTCTTGGATGAATTGAATGGCGCCCAGTTCTTTACTAAACTTGATATTCATTTTGGATACCACTAGATCTATATGAAAGAGGCATACATTCCTAAGACTTCCTTTAGAACTCATGAGGGCCACTATGAGTTTTTGGTCACGCCCTTTGGCTTGTGTGATGCTCCCTCCACTTTACAAAGCCTCATGAATCATGTCTTCCGTCCTTTTCTCCATCATTTTGTCTTAGTTTTCTTTGATGATATCCTCATCTATAAAAAAACCTGGATAGACCACCTTGCTCATGTGGATCGAGTTCTCCATCTACTCTCACAGCACCAACTTTTCCTAAAACAATCTAAATGTGCTTTTGACACCTCAGAGGTCGAGTACTTGGGTAATCTTGTTGGAAAGGATGACGTCATGGTGGATCCTAAAAAGATTGAATCTATGCAAGATTTGCCTCACCCAAAGACTATCAAAATCTTGCATGGATTTTTGGTCTTAACAGGTTATTATCCCAAGTTTGTTAAGAATTATGGAAATATTGTGGCACCTCTCACTGCACTCCTTAAAAAGAATTCTTTCACTTGGACTCCAACAACTTCTTAGGCTTTTCAAACCTTGAATATGGCCATGTGCACCACTCCAGTCTTGGCCCTTCTTGATTTCACAAATACCTTTGTCCTGGAATGTGATACTTCAGGGAAAGGAATTGGTGCTATCCTTATGCAAGAGGGTTGGCTTTTGGCCTTTACCAGCAAACAAATTTCTGAACGAAATTTGGGCAAATCAATCTATGAAAAGGAAATGTTGGTTATTCTGCATGTCGTTGATCTTTGACACCCTTATCTATTGGGGCAATGATTCCAAATTAAGAAAGATCATCAAAGCCTCAAGTATTTTCTGGAACAACGCATTTCCTCCCCAGAGAAACAAAAATGGGTGACTAAGCTCTTTGGATATGATTATGAAATCATTTACAATAAAGACAAAGACAATGTGGTTGCGGATGCACTTTCTCGAAAATATGAAGATGAAGGGTCACTTTTTTCTCTCTCCTTCATCGTACCAGATTGGCTCCAAGTCGTTCGCCAGGAATGGCTACACGATCCAAAATTTTTGCATCTGATACAACAATTGCAGTCCAATTCTTCAGTTCCCCCAGGCTACTCTTGGCTCCATGATGAGCTTCGATACAAAGGTCGTTTGTATTTAAATAAACAGTCAAAACTTAAATCCATGGTAATTTTTGATCTTCATGCTACACCCACAACTGGGCACTCCAGATTTACCAAAATCTATGATAGGGTCAAACGTTCTTTTCTTGGGGATGGTATGAAACATGACGTTCGTAATTTTGTGGCTGAATGTGATGTGTGTCAATACAACAAGGGGAAAATAGTCAAATCTCCTAGCACACTACAACCGCTTTTGATTCCATCTGCTATTTGGCGGGATATCTCTATGGATTTTATTGTAGGCTTACCTAAATCGGGCAATAAATTAGTCATCATGGTGGTAGTTGATAGCCATTCCAAGTATGTTCATTTCTATTCTCTTCAACACCCATTTACAACATCCATTGTGGCTCAACTTTTCATGAATCATGTTTTCAAGCTTCATGGTATGCCGCATTCTATTGTTTCTGATCGTGACCCAACTTTCACCAACAATTTTTGGCAAGACCTATTCAATCTACAAGGCACCCAATTGCATCTCAACACATCTTATCATCCCCAGAATGATGGTCAAACTGAAGTTGTCAACAAGTGTTTAGAAACATATTTGAGGTGTTTTGCCTCGAAAAAACAAAATTAGTGGGCTCAATGGTTACCACTAGCTTAATGGTGGTACAACACTTCATTCCATAAAGATACTAACATGACTCCTTTTGAAGCGGTATATGGACAAAATCCACCTTCAATTCTCTCATATTTACCAGGTGTCTCGAAGGTCCAGGCGGTTGACCAAACGCTTACAGTTCGAGAGGCTATTCTCCGTACCCTCAAAGAGAATTTGGTCATGGCCCAGAATCACATGAAGCAACAAGCAGATCAAATTCTCTTTGAACATCAATTTGCAAAAGGGGATCAAGTGTTTCTTCGACTGCAACCTTACAAGAAAAATTCCCTCAAGGATGACCATTGTCAGAAACTGGTGCCCAAATTTTATGGTCCTTATACCATTCTCAAGCATGTGGGCCATGTGGCCTATCAGTTAGATTTTCCCAGTAATTCTAAGCTACATCATGTTTTTCATGTTTCCTTCTTAAAGAAGGTGATTGGAACTAAGTGCCAAACTCAAACCAACCTTCCCGAGTTGGACGAAGAAGGCTCCATTTGGCTACAACCATAAGTAGTTTTGTACCAGCGTGAGCGTCCCCTGCGCCAACGAACCATCAAGGAAGTGTTAGTCCGGTGGAAAGATACAACCCCAACAGATGCCACTTGGGAACCAACTACCATTCTACAACAATTTCCATATCTCAAGCCTTGAGGAAAAGGTTGTTTTTAAGGGGGAGGACATGCTAGGGACCTAACCCCTCACATAGGTAGAATAATATATTCCAATGTAATAAAGGTCAATATTAATAAGGCCTAGAAATAAGGAAGAATAAGTCGAATGCAAGAAGACCTAATAGAAGCTTCCTCTTCTAGAAGGATCTTCCTCTAGATGGTTCTTTTGATAGACATATTTAGTATAAATAGTAGTCGAGGGTATGAGAATTGTTGTCTTGGATATTATTGTAATAGAGCTCTGCTCTGTTGGAGGTTACCCCCTCGAAGAGGCAAGTGAACATTTCTCTCATTAATCGAAGTCCTCTTATTGGTGTTATTTTGATATCATTTTGGTGTTATTGTGGTGTTGTTCTAGTTTTATTGTTGTTCATCTACCATTTCTAGCATTTTATTTCTGTTCTACATACTTTTTATATCTGGAATATTACAATTTATGTCACTGGATTTCGGCAAAAAAATCATTCCGTAGAACAATTAGACAACGCCTTAGAGTATTGTGAGTGTTGTAGACAAGAGTATAATGTTTCTTTGAGAGTTATATTACAAAGTAGTGTTTTTGTGTTGTATTACTACAATTTGTCAATATAGTTGTGTAATGATTTATCTATGTCGTTGTGCTAAAGTTTATTTGTTATGAATAGGTGAAGTTAGGATATTGACACACTTAGGAAGTAGTTAACATCAACTTGGTCTAATGTGTCTTTAGGTAAACTGTGTTTCCTTGGTATGCATTTGTAGCTATGTAATTTGACAGTCACGATATGTTTTAGACTCAAAGTGACATATTGTGATCCAATGGTTCATATTCTCCTTGATGCTAAAAACTATATTGATTCACGACATAACACCTAATTGGTCTATGATCTCTATTTAAAGAGTATGGAGGTTGATTTGCAAATGATCGATTATGAGAAACTCATATGTAAATTCTTTTGTTTTGCATTAATATATTTCCTCAAGTGGTTGTGTTGGTTGGGATGGTGGATAGTTTCCCTCTTTAAGGGTTTTAACCATGTAATACATTGTTGTATTGATCTTCAATTTGTTAGTGTGAGAAATTTCTTAAGGTGTTTGATCTGTGTGGAAATACCGTGTTTTTTCAATATGGAATCAAAGCATGTATGAAGATTTGCTCCCATTGTTGATCAAAATCCTAGACCTATGTCATCTCATGCATCAAAGGTTTCTAAATTCTTCTCTTTCTATGCATTTTTGGATGAGGAGAGTTGTTCCATTACATTTGGAGCGCTACTTTCACTTGGAAAAACTTTTTGTTTCACCCAAAAAGCTTTATGTTTGCCTAAGATACGACCATTTTTGTCAAATCTGAAGGTATAAAATTTCGTTATGGTTTTTTAATTTGTTTTATATACACATTGTTAATATTTTAGTTTTTTAGTTTATATTCCTAGTTTGCTACCATTTTTGTCTATGTATACTCTTTGTCGTGTGCCTTGTGCAATCTCGACAAACCAAAAGCAAGAAAAATGTGCTTTAGTTTCTCAACAAATCAGCAATAGAGAGAAAAATCACATCTTTTGGGTAGGGTAACCGAGATCTAACCTTGTTTTTGTAAAGTTTCATATTTTGTTTTCAAAATTTCACCTTATTTTGTGTGGAGGTGCGTTGAAGTTTTTTTCAAACAAAATAAAGGATTTTGAGGGTAGACATGCACTTCAAGGTAAAAAGTTAAAAAAAAAACATTCCTCCATAATATTTGTTATATATTTTGTATTAACTCATTTGGTTGAAAGTTGCTTTGTTAAATAAGAGGTATTGAGTTTAATTTTTTTTTTATTAAGTTACTTTCTAAAAACAACCATGTGGCTTTAACTTATTACATAACTTTATTATAAATTGCATTTCACTTATCTTATAAAAGTGAATCATTGTAAAGTAACTTTAATATATATATATATATATATAATTTCATTTTACATGCACCTTTAATTTATAAAGTAACTTTTTTTTTGTTAGAAATGTTTGTCACTTGCGGGGATGACATTTCAACCGTCAGCTAAGAAACCACAACACAGGGGCATCTAAGTCGTCAAAGTCTCCCAAGGATCACACTTGGTGATCCAGGTGGATATCGGGGGCCACCCACCTTTTCCAAATGGCTCAAAATAGTTTTCTGGCCATTTTGGCAATTTACTATTTTTAGCAGGTTTTCACTTCCGGGGCCATTTTGAGGGCCTAAATGAAGTTTTTTTGA